>VZTV01009571.1:0-15947 GCA_013400875.1 Anhinga rufa
TATTAACAGGCATGTGTTAACAAAGGAAATAATTTTCACTATCTTCCAACACATTTACTTGGGTTTCCTTACTTCACTGTTTATACAGAAGCTTATATTAATATCTTCAAGATTTGATCACCTCCTAAAAGCCAACAGTCTCTCTTTTAAAATACAGAAACATTTACTTCTCTTTTAGGTTATGCTTCTTAAGTGAATCTTCCTTTAAAAGAAACATTAGGTTCATACTGAGGTCTAAGACTAAGGCCTCCTTCAAAACAAGCCACGCACTTGCAGGCTCCTGTTATCGCTACCAGTATTAGGGCACTATCCTAAATCCTTAAAAACTGCATTCAAAAATTGAGCTGAATTTGGGCAGATAGCAGATATACTGCAGGAAAAAGCCTTTAATATATTCAAATTAACTCTTCAATAGACAGCTTCTGACTAAAGCCTAGCTTCTCCTTCCACTTTTCTAACAACTATTCCAATTCACACATGTATATAAACAAACAGCCCCTGTAATGTAACACTTCAGATCTTAGTTTACAGCACCTAGCACAAGTCCTGCTCACACCCCTCCTGCAAACCCACACAGCTCTACAGATGACAGCCCCTTTCACACAGCTCCAGCAAGGCAACAGGGCTGCCCATCTAACATTTCAGACTAGGGGCAGAGAGCAAGAACATGGAACGCTATGGAAGACATGGGTAATGTATGTCTAGGATTATTCACACAAACCCAGAGCAAGTTTAAGACAGCTCTATTTTTACCAAAATAAGCCCAAGCAGGCAAAGACTGATGCAGCTGTCAAGACACTCTGGCAATTCACTATAATAATTAGATTCTACAGCTACAAATAATCTCAATCATACTGTGTACCACACTGACCAAAACCCAGTAAAACAGAAAACTGCTGGTGGTCAACCTCTCCAAGTAAGACTACTACCTTCAGCTCTTCTGTAATCTGTTTCATGTGGACGGTGAGCTAAGAGGAGTCTGTCACAAGAGCAAAGCTTTTCCAAAGAACTAGTTGGAATTTATGCCAGTAGTCGCTTTGGTTTTACTTTAAAAAAGGGTGATGGTCAAATTTTTCTAAAACCTTCACAAGGAACATGAATACCTTTACCTAGGACTTCTTACCATCACAAAATTCTAAACGATCTCAGACATGCTATACACATTAGAAGAAAGCAAAATATAAAACAGGAATAAAACCAAATGACCTCTTAATACTTAATGAGGTTCTAGTTATTTTAATACTTTAAGTGCTCTTTATCTTTTGCCTCAAGAAACAAGAAAGAAAACCACCGTCACCAAAGATGCTTCAAAATTATTTTTCTACAAACCTTGTACAAAAGCCATAGCCAACTTCTTGCATGAAATCTGCCAGAGAACTCTCCATCATGGTTTTGGCTATCCCTCCAGAATCAGGCAGGATCCTGTCCATTAGAATGTCCCGTTTTTCAGGGTATAGAAGTGGTGCAAGCACCACAGGGCAACGCTCCTGGGGAAAATCTAAAAGCAAGAGTAACAAAAAAAGTGTCAGAACACCAGTTGCATGCGAGCGACTATTCAAAATAGCTTGACTGCTGTGCTGGAGTTTCCCTGCTGCTGCAGAAATCAAGAGGGCACTCACTCATGCAGCATTCCCCCATCCCAGCTCCCAGTTCTCTACTGGCGCTTGGATATTCCTAGAGAACAAGAACGTAGAATAGACTAGGTTCATACAGGTTCACTGCAGCTGCCCAAAGGGCTAGCAGCTGTGCTGGTGGTAAGTTTAGAACTAGATTGTCACTAACAGCAGACCTCCAAAAAAAGCACAGAGCAGGAAACAATACAGCAGTAGAGCAAAAGCCTCTCCTCCAAATCAGGAAGTATTAGGAAACAAAGGAGCTGCTCCTGAGTCTAAGAAGGCTAGCAAATCTAAGTCAGGCACTTGGGCATGGAAAAAGAGAACACTCCCTTCTTCCTTCCAGGGAAGCAAAGTTTAAGAGAGACACAGTAATGAGAGGATCAGATACCCCCCACTTAACACTTATTTATCACAACTTTTCAAAAAAACCCAAAAAACAAACATGAGGCTCTTTGAAAGAAAAACAGTACATTAGGGCCCAATGCCAGAACAGCAGTATCTTCCTGTCCGTTTAGAGTTATGAAAACTTACTGAGTTCCACCTCACCAAGTTCCCCACCATTTCAGCAGCAGCCTGCACTGACAGTAAGTTACAAAAATCCATTTCGAAGTTTGCATTTAGTCAGACTTCTGGAACACCACCACACTTACCTCTACGTAATGTTTTGAGGAAAGCGTCAATCTGTTCCTGTCCTACCCCAAAGGCTCCCTTCTGCCCAAAAAGGAGATGGGAGAGGAGAAGGTGCAGGACCTCTATTGCAATATCTTGGAAGCCACCTTCTTGATTTCCACTGACGTCCGCGTCAATGTAAGAGCGCAAAAGATCCGGGAGTTTCTGTTTGATAAACTGGGCAGCTTTTCAAAACAAAAGAGGCTAGAGTCAAAACCCGAAATATTTTTTAATACGAAGACTCTTTTTAGCTAGGTACCATTCTCTTAATCAGAGTTTGTATAACACAAGCCACAACAGTTCAGATTTAACTAGAAGTCTCATAATCCACACCTCAGAACTCAAATATTAACGAACAACTAAAAGGTAAGATGTCACAGTACCTCAATTTGATTCATTATCTAGCAAGTTTTTCATGGAAGGGACCTCCAACTTCATATATGATAAGATGACTGTGCTACCTATTGCCCCTGTCAAAATGGTGTTAGACTTCAGCAGGGCTACTGATTGCAAGGTCTTGCATTACTCAGGTCACACAGGCACACATCTATCCATCTAGAACGCCCACTGCTTAAAAAGTAGTAAGGTTTCCCTGCTGCAGTACTTTGGAAGCTTCACTTACCAAAACCTCGTAGATCTGAGCTGAAAGAGTTCAGTAAAGCGAGACCAAAAATCACCTACAAACAAGAACAAACATCATAGTAAGAGGACATCATCCTTTCTAACAAGCTTAGTCAAAAAACATAAAAATATTTTTAAAATAAATATTCACCTACCTCTTGAACTTTACTTAATTTGATGACTTTACTCAATTGGGCAAATAAATGGGGTGAAGGCTTTAGACTCTGAAAGAGGTAAGAAAAGTTAAGTGGAAGCTGTTATATGATTAGTTTCATTTGTAATGTGGCAAGCTACCTAGAGTCCATTTGCATGTCTGGAATATCACTAACTATTCTCCTGTACATTGACACAAAGCTTATATGGCTAAACAAAGCATCTTTGGAACTACTTTTTGATACATCTAGACTAAAAGTTTTTCCACGTATCCCACATTTTCACTATTAAACCCCCATCACGGCTTTCATATTGAAAGCAACAGGAGCAGTGATGATCTATTTTTGTTCTGGCTACCACAAACAAGCCATAAAGAACTAACGTTAGATTAAGCTTTAAAATTAGTTTGCAGTCACTCTGAGTGATTGAGTAACTTCCTCAGTTTAACAAAACAAAAAAAACCAACCCCCAACTTCTAGGCAAGCTCAATTTTTGAGGACTTTAATACAACCAATCGTAGCCATAAAAAATACCCAGGAAAAACAAAGGGGAAAAGCAGCTGGTTTCCTACAGACCAACTGACTGCAGTTTTTGACGTGGGGATCCCCTTCAGGAAGCATACAAACCTTCTGATAGTGCAACGGATTGTCAATGGCGTAGGACAGCGTCGAGATAAAGTTTGGTTTTGTAATCAGCGACGCACACTCCTGGATCAGAAATTGAGTCTGAAAAGGACAAGATAACTTCAATATTCATGTTGTTTTGTAGCAGGACAAGAAAACAAATCTTCTACTGTCCACTGTGTGGTAAAACTAAACAAAGATAAGGTGCTTAACTTAAAGTGCCCAAATTCTCATTAACTAGTTACTTCTCATTCACGTTTTCTTCAGGTTTAGTTTGGTTTTTCTTTTAAGACTGAGAAAGTGATAATTCTCTATCATGTGTGCAATGTCTCATCCTCACCCATTGCAACAGACAATCTAAGAATATTTGACTCCTGTTTATGAGCTAAAATGTCTGTGGCAAAGAATGCCTTGCTTAAGGATGAAAACAATCCTGAGAACAGACATAGGCAGCACCAGAAATGCCACTTAGTGAATTTGGACAAGGTTTGTAAAGACAAAAAAAAGGCTTTCAGAACAGAGCATTGGACATGGCAGAAAGAGCAACTGTGCTGAAGCAATCTGTTTTTCCAGATCAAAGGACTGTAAGAGTCAGATATCAACAATTTGTTGTCTTCTGACTTGAGGACTGGCAAAAGATGCTTGCAATTGAAAGGCTATATACCAGAAGAGTTTGCTTGAAGCTACTACCTCTAACCTATATTTGTGCTTAAAATGGATTAACCTACTGCAGATTTGCAAGAACCAAAACTAATAAGCAGATGCCCCAGTGCAAACTTTACCTGATGGAAATCTTTGCCACTGCTTTTACCATCGCCACTGAAATCCACGTGCGAGAATAGACAGCGTAGTAAATGCCTGTCTGCCTCGGGACCGTGCCTATTCACAATCTGAAAAAAAATTCCAGAGAACAACTTGGTAGCAAACAGACATTACAGGGCAAGATCTGGGTCTAGTGCTGTGGATACAACAGTACTTATAGTGCTTAAGTCATCTACAATTTTAACAAAACTGCTAAGAATGTTCCTTTTTAATCAGTAAGCTAGAAACAAAGTCATTAACCCTACTTGCAAATGAAAAGTATAAACTAAGAGATAAAGAACATAGACACAAGTCATTGACACAGAAGCCATGCATTTCATGGGTAGTATCCTTCAAAAGCTAAGTAAAAAGGGAGTTTAAATCATCTAGAAGATGATTTCAAGGTCCTCTGCCAGCAAAGCAGTCCAGAATCCACAGCGTCACATACTCACTTTTCCCCATTTCTTCCCACAGCTGCAGTGCCTAACTCTGCAAGAAAACAGCCTTGGGACAGCGTGCACCTCTGTGCTATGCCTATGCAGCAGGAATTTATCCCAGGGCTAAGCCACCATACAGCACCTTCACCAATCTTGCAGGCAGCTTTTATACCATCTCCTGGTTACGACTGACTTGGCCACCATTACTCCACAGTTTAAGACATAAAGGGAATACCATACAGGAAGTGTTTCCTGCCATCTAATGAAAAAAGTTTATCTCCAACTTGCTCATTAGCAAGCTTTAAAACCAAATACCACATGCTGAACACCTGCAGCTGAGACCTTTTACCAAGTCTTTCCCTTGTCATTAGACCTCATTCAACTGAATTCTATACCTCAGTCATAAATAGGTGATCTGCACTTCTTCATTTGCAACACCTATCACTCATTACTAAATCTTATCAACACTATTACATTTTTGTCAGCATCCCCCATCATTTGCCTTAAGTTTAACTCCTGGCTACAGACCAGCTCATCAACTTCTTGTTTGAAGCACCTCCAGGTTTTTTCAGTGTTTATTCATTTCTTCAAACCTCATCTAACTGGACTGCATTACTTGTTTTTAAGAAAATTCATACCAGCAGAAATTTGAAGTCACTTAATTACCAGTAGCTTACTTCTTTTGTCCAAATAGTAGCAACTAACATCAAATCCAGCCTTCATCTATTGGCAAAATTTATGCCATTGTTTCCCCCTTTCTGGCTGCAGGACAGACACAACATGTGCCAGCACAAACCAGCAGCTTTGCCTATGCTCTGACTGCCTCCACCAAGCCCACCACTTCACCCCATCTTAAATATCCTTGGTTTGCTGGTAGCTTCTTTGTGAAAAAGACAAACAGCATTGCTTTAGGCTGTGTCTGCTCCGGCTCTGCTGTTTCCGATTGTTCTCATCTCAATTCTTCTACCGTTATCTGACACTATGCTTCCCTTTCCCTCACAGCCTGCTGATTCCAGTGGCTGCCAAGTTTTGTTCTGCTGGAAAGAAACATCCAAGTCAGATAGAGCTCTGCTTCTTGACCAGAGGCTAGAATATACATGCTCATGAGACATCAGTCCTGAATAAATAGCTCACTTCAGTTATGTTGAGAGCGCTGTCTTCGAAGGCAGCCATCCCCCATGATTAGGTAGCAAGATGCTCAGATTGGTGCAAAAGGCAGCAAAACTGAATTGAATCAGAATCATAGAATCACAGAATGGTTTAGGTTGGAAGGGACCTTTAGAGGCCATCTAGTCCAACCCCCTGCAGTGAGCAGGGACAGCCCCAACTAGAGCAGGCTGCTCAGAGCCCCGTCCAGCCTGACCTGGAATGTCTCCAGGGATGGGGCATCCACCACCTCTCTGGGCAACCTCGGCCAGGGTCTCACCTCCCTCATTGTGAAAAATTTCTTCCTTATATCTAGTCTAAATCTGCCCCCCTTTAGTTTAAAACTGTTACCCCTTGAGTTTAAAACTGTTACGTCTTGTCCTGTCACAACAGGCCTTGCTAAAGAGGTTGCCCCCATCCTTCCTATAGTCCCCCTTTAAGCACTGGAAGGCTGCAATAAGGTCTCCCCGCAGCCTTCTCTTCTCCAGGCTGAACAACCCCAACTCTCACAGCCTGTCTCCACAGCAGAGGTGCTCCAGCCCCTGATCATCCTCGTGGCCTCCTCTGGCCCCGCTCCAGCAGGTCCATGTCCTGTCTGTGCTGGGGGCTCCAGAGCTGGACGCGGCGCTGCAGGGGGGTCTCACCCGAGCGGGGCAGAGGGGCAGAATCGCCTCCCTTGACCTGCTGGCCACCTACGACCATGCGTCCTATGCTCTCAATACCCAGTTTAACTTTCAAGGTCTTGGGTTCCTCTGGGAAGCAGTTTTGCCTTCCTGGTTGAGCCAAGGTGGCTCTATGACTTCCCAGGACACTGTTTGCACAGAATTTGGCAGCAGCAGGTTCCTTTTGTGACCCTTTAACATCTCTGTGTGAGGACCCTGGGGCTTGAAGTGACTACCCATGCTGGAAAAAGTTTGACTGGAGGCTGTAGGCAAAAGGCNAATTCATCAAAGCAGATGGATATAGAAGAAAATTGTACTACTAAAGCCATCAACACAATCTCTCTGCATCAGAATTAGATTGCTTCCTTGCATAAAAGTAACTTCACAAGGTTAGTAATTTGAAAATTTAACATATGGGGAGGAAGGGAAGTGAAAGCTAGAGTTCAGTGCAATATCTTTCAACTCTAACTACATTCACATAAAAACTTTTCCAGGAAACAGGGAATGAGAATTGCTAGTTTTCCTGCAGAAAGAGCTTAAAGAAACCTTCATATTGTCAGCCTTTACACACATTTGCAAGACAATGTATCCAATCATAAAATAATCTGTAAAGACTGACTTGTTTTGGGTTTGTGGTTTTTTTTGTGGGTTTTTTGTTGTTGGCATTTTGTTTTGTGGGTTGTTTTTCTTTTTTTTTTAAACCGGGAGGGTGAGCGAGCACTGGCACCAGCTGCCCAGAGAGGTTGTGGAATCTACGTCCATGGAGGTACCCAAAATATCTCGACATATTCCCGGGTAACCAGCTCTAGGCAACCCTGTCTGAGCAGGAGGTGAGACCAGCTGACCTCCAGAGGTCCCTTCCAACCTTAGTCTGATTCAGGATAAAGTTTGACCCACCCATGTTTGGATTTATCCTACAGAGACAAGTTGGATTTTGCTTAGGCAAACACAGGGTTAGATCAGTAACAACTCTGCTTTTCTAGATCCAGAAAGTTTTTCTTTCCCAAAGCCCTTCCCTCCTCTCCAACCAGGCTTGTTACCACTAATTCAGGAAAAGGAGACCACAAAAACTCATTTCAGAGGAAGCCATTCTTTAGAATTTGTCTCTGACAAATGCATAAAAGTTTGGGTTCTTTTAACATACATTCTATTTTTTAAAGCAGTCTTAAAGCATCACCTGTGTTAAATGACTACTGAAAGCATATTTAAGCAGAAATTAGTTCCTCAAGCTTTGCCACTATTATGCTTGTGAGCGATGTATTTAAATGCAGGTGTCATTTTGGTCAGTTGTGACAAGAACAACTCCAAGTATGGTTTCCCCACATACTCGGTATGCTTAAATATAAGCTTTGTAAAATTGAGTGAATGATGCCAAAAATTTACACCAAGCAGTGTACTGCGAGAAAGAGTTAGAGCATTCCGTGTATCATCTCAACTCTCTACGGAAAAATTGTACTAGCAACCACAAAAGTAAAGTAATACCAAGTTTAAAAAAAAAAGACAAGGGATCATGGAGATGTTAGGAATTTAGTTTTGAAATCCTAGATCTGTCTTATAACCAAATATACACAAACAGCTATTTCCACAGACCAGTTTCCAGTCTCTCAACACAGTGAGTCTAAGAGGCCTGCTGTGAAGGATAAGGAACAATCTGTCCCCATTTTAGAGATCTATATTCCAACTGAATGGCAGATCAACCCTATCTTCTCCCAAATCAGAGAAATGTTTATTACGCTTTGCGTAAGTGCTCATGACAGATCTGCAAGTCATGCCTCAGTCACACCTGACTGCAAAAATCGTCTGTTGAAACCGATACTGTTTGAAAGGACAGCACAAACTCACATGAGGCCCCTGAAAGTACTAAACCTGCGAAAACACGGGAACTTTATGGAAGTTACAAGAGATGTATTCCATCTCCATGGCTTATGAGATCATTTTAAGCAGTGAATACTGCTGAAAATGCTCCCTCTCACCTCAATATAAGTAAAGAACTCAGCTGTTACCAGAAACTCACTGTGTTTAAGCCCTCTGGCCTCCTAATCTGATTCAAATCACTGTAGGACTGCACTAGTGTAAGAGGAAAAAAACTGAACTGGCCCAGCTGTCTGCTGGGAACTGAACTAAACCAGTTTCTAAGACTGGCTCAGTAACATTCACTTCCTCCTAAGCACTCTGCAGATAATGCAGTCCATCCTGCTAGTCAGAGCTATTTTTAGAAGGGTCAGTTAAACCAGAATTCTTGCCCAGATCTTAGATATTTGGGTCCAATCTACTGTTACTCAGCTCTGAGCTTCTGAAAACCCAGGGCCAAGAAAGTCAGCTTGGCTTCACCACCAAGTCGGACTTCATTGAAAGAGGAGGAAAAAAACTTCCATCCAAGGTACATGAAAGCATTCAGATGTAGTAACCATGTACTTACTCGTACTTTCAGTGCCACAACTGACAGTCACATATATGTTCTCCTCCCTCTCCCAGCCAACAATATCCTACGGAATGCCCAAAAGTTGAGAGATTTAACCTGAAGGAGTTAGGAAAGCTTTGCATACCACATTCCAAGAGCAGCAGTTAATCCTAATATTCAGCTACAAAGGTTTATACTGCTCTCAGCTCTGAGCTGCCGTATTCCATGACCTGACAGATGAAGCCAACAGGAGTAACAGAGGTGCAAGCTGCAATTCTCAACACCGCAGAAAACAGCACACAGTAATGCACACGAGAGCACTGTGGAGTACAGTTCAAACAGGAAGAGAAACTCCATTTGATGCTCCCATTTTTTCCTTTCCAAAATTTCTTTCATAGCATCATTAGTTTACTCACATGCTGTATTTCCTGCTGGCTGGCTCGGTAGTTTTTCTTGGTTAAATTGTCCACCAGGTAGCTGATTTGAGACAAGGCCAGCGAGAGCGAGTCAAGATTCATTGCTGGTTGGGGCGGAAGCAGGCGGCCGAGCCCGGCGCAAAATCACCATTATTCCCCTTTAGTCACCTCAGAGACAGGTTAATTTTTTTTCCCCCAATTAGCCTGTATCTGGTTCTGTGTTACTTCCTTCAGCTCTTCTTTCTCAGTTGTCTTCCTCTGTTCTGAAACATGGCACCTGAAAGACAATATTGCATTAGATATAAGTTCTGCAGCAACTTCACAGCTATGTTCTAGGCACTGCTGTTACCTTGTCACGGAAGCAGTCAATTTAAAATAAGTTTTTTAGGGTTTTTAACTAAAATAAAAAAAAACTTTAAGCTGTTTATGTGGTGTTAAAAGCAGTTAGTGGTTTATCTGTATTTTCTACTTCCACCAGAACACCACAGGGTAGAAAGTTAAATCCTGGAAGAATTCAGCATTTTGCCTCGGAGCTTTTTCTATTTTTGCTTGCAAGCTACCTTGGCAAACAAGAAAAATAAAGTTTAACAACAAAATAATACAGACATGTTTGATAGCTTAACTTACACGAACCATTTGACATAACTATGTCCACAAGGAAAAAGAAGTACTATTAAGTTTCCACAACACAAGCTTAGCTGCCTTCACACTACCCAACCATATTTATTCATTTTTGCGTTTTGCCAGTCAAAGAGCTAGCAAACAGCTCAGTCAGAAGAATGACTACCCTTTCAGCACTGTGAGAAAGAAGAAAATGAGATGCATAATGAATTAAGATACTACACAGCAACAATCAGAGGTCAGAATCATTCAAAGCATCAATCACAAGTTTATACAAAAAATGTGCTTTTTAACCATCTCCGCAATATTTTGCCTCATTACGATCAAAGCTATACTGCACTCAGCCATACACACCAAAACAAGCAATTGTGAGCGAGCAACACGCACAAAGAACTGCAATAAACTAAGCCTAACATTTGGCTTATACTGAAACAGCTTTCCAGTGAGCTACAACAGCGGAGCTTGCCAGCTTAATAAATTTCTATGACAACACAAAACTTGGCACTTGACATCTCATCTGTTAAATTACAGATTGCCAATGTGATAAAATTGCATCCCAAAGCAAGTCCTGCATAACCAACAGTCTGAGGAGTCTCAAAGGAAGCCGTAAGCTGCTCTGAGAGGCAGCACTGTAATTTATCAGAGGTGGAATCAAGCTGGAGAGTCACTGTTTTGAAGCTCTACTTGATCAAAATGCAAAGGTCACTAGGCTTCGTGCCAGGAGTCTGAAGATGCCTTTTTCAGAATAAAAACTATTGCTTTACTGTCTTGGCTATATGGCCGAAACCACCAGTACAGGATTTCTGCCTCATCATTGAGATGGATCGCACAGGTGATGCATTAACTTGGCACACATAATGCTTAGGGCAAATCAGTTCAGAAAGCGACCCCTGCAGCAGCATGGCTCGATGTGCTGGCCATCCTTCAGCAAGAATTAAATCGGAACAGCACAGAGGCAAGCGGAAAGGGCTGTGCTAGTAGAACTAGAAAAAAATCTTTCCCCCTCTCCCTTTATACAAAGGTTTTCACTGGCTTACACTTAGAACTACAGCTCATTGAACATCTGCCTACACTTTAAAACATTTTCTCCCATGATACAGGAAAGAGTCCACACAGGTGATAGCCTCCATGGTAGAGGCAGCAAGACACCTCTCAGAAGGACTGGCAAGTTTACATGCAACGTCTGGGGGAAGCTTCCTCTCCTCTTCCTCCTCCGCAGACACCAAAAGCATCAGGAACAACAAACCCTATCACAGGGCACAAAGGTCATTCCGCTCTTTGGGAGAAGTTTATTACATTAAATAAAAAAGCGGGGAAACTATTTTTAAGGGAAGTCAAATCATCAACTAACTTCCAGACTCTCATTCTGCCACAGAAAACCCTGCGTCCTCCTAGAAGCTACACAAGATTTTACTGACACAAGAAAACCCCTTACATCTCGTGAAATTTTGGTTGGTTAGTGGCAATACTGAAAATGTTCTTCAATGACAAGGCAGATGTGCTAGGAAAGAATTTCAGAGCATGTTTAAAACTGCAGCAAGAAGAATTACAGAAAACTTCCTATTTTTCTTTTTTGTACATCTGACAAGCTATAATTCATTACCTTTATGCACAGGTTTAAAAGCCCAGACTGTGAAACAGCTTTGTAGAAACAGGGATAGGCACCAAAGTTAAAGATTTCTCAGTAGCACAGTACCTGATTGTTTTTGTCGGGTTTTTTGTTTGGGGTTTTTTTTTTGGTTGGTTGGGGTTTTTTTGTTTGTTTTGTTGTTGTTGGTGGTTTTTTTATATAACTATTCCTCTTTTGGAATAATCCAGAAAGTGTCACTGGGCATGGCGAGTACACGCTTTCCAAGACATTCTTACTGGCAAGGCGTAACATACAGGACCAACATAAATCTTCTGGAAAACATTTGTTAAAAATCAAGCAGACAGACCACCATGCCACAGTACTGACACCTGCAAAAGCCACCGCAAGCAGCTAGCAAGGGGAATTCAGGCCTTATCAGGGCACCAGATTTCAGCAACCAGCCTGAAGAACAAGGGCTGGTTGAACTCAGGACTCAAGAACAGGGGCGCAAACCAAAACTCCAACTTGGTCATTTTTAAGGCAATTAACAGACGCTTCAGAGTTTGCCTTTCATGCCCCTAGGAAGAAAAACCACTTCTCTGGGTATTGTTCCTCAGACCAGTACAAACAGCCCAGCAATCGCGCCTACTCCACCCAAAAATTAAGCTTTTAGGTACTGCAACTCTTGAGTTAGGCTCAGTCGTAAATCTGATCCTCCCTGCAGCCACCCATGACCCTGCAGAGCACTGACCCTGACCATCCCACCCCTCTATTAGCATCACTGTTTTCTCCCAAGAAAAGCAGGGACTACCATCTCAACAGGCTTTAACTGCAAGGAAGCACAACAAGCTTTGCCACTTCCTAACCGTAAAATCTGGCAGTGCCACCAGAGAGCCCAAACTGGAGCCCAAATGGGATTTTCCCTTTCAAGGAAGCAGAGCTAGAGCCCGAGCAGACACCGCGACTCAAGGACAGAACACAATAGCTGAAGGAAGCAGCTTCCTATTTATGTTCTAAATATATGGTTTGCACAGTATGTATCCTGATAACACAGAAAAAACCTGACAGCTCTCACAAGCACCAGACTAACAGCATTTCAGAGTTTCAAACGGTGCAACCTAACATACTGTAGTATATAAAAATCAGATTAATTAAGGGAGCCCAGCCTGGGAAGCAGATGTGCACAGGTACCTCTCTGGTCATTCAATGCAAGGCTAAAATTCAATTTCCACAGTGCTGATTAAGAAAGCTATGAATGCTATGCAAAGCAGACTTTATTTTTAGATGCATATACTCTTAGTGGAAATAAATCTCCCTACACTGGCCCCAACAATTCAAGAAGCTTCCAGTCCATGGGGCAAACCCATCTTTACAGGTTCAGAAAATTCAGGCCACAGACAGAAAGAGTAACGAAAACACCTTGAATTTGCTGACAAAATTAGCTACTTCGAATTACAGTTCCTATGATACAGTAATGGATTAAGCTATCAGACACAGGACCCGGGAGCTCTTAAGAGATTACCATCTTATATTGTGCAACACAGCTGATTTTTAAAAGATAGAAAATATTTGCTGAAATCTGCAGTATTACATAGCCTCAACACTTTCTGAGGAAATCAACGGGCCATCAGCAAAACATTTGGCATCTCTTTCAGTAGATTCTTTTCAACAGCACAGTTCTGTTGGGTTATTAAAACATAAATACGATAAATTTTTAGGCAAGAATCCCAAAACCACAGAATAGAGAGGGCCAATATGTAAACAGCAGTTGAGTTGGACAAAAACACTCTCTACTAACCTGAAGCAATCACTAAGCAGCGCTGCTGCTGAAGATGACAAACCTGAAGTCTTCTACAAATTCAGAAAGAGCCTCACAAAGCAAGACATTTCAAAATTACTTTAAGCTGAACTTAGGACTTTTTTTATTATTTTGCAGAGGTGAGTACCTATTCCCACTGGGGTTTAAGAGCTGTAAAGATTTTAGGCCACATGTACTGCATTTGGAAGATAAAAAGCTCAAGTGACAAAAGCAGCAACATGTTCGCTGATTAGGTTCTTAACTCCTGTCAAAAAACATCATATAAAACATGGTAAAAGTGGCACCGTTAAACCTGTTCTTCAGAACACCGTCTCTTACCCACTCCTCAAACCCATGCACAAACAGAACACATGGAAGAGCCACACACCTCTTGGAAGCCCCGCATGAGAAGCACTCTGAAGAGGAAAGGGGGTTTTGAACCATACCATGGTTAAATTAGATTTCAGGATGTCTATCATTTTGAAAACTACAGAAAGAAAAAAAAACTACCGTGTAAGTCACATTAACAGTAAAATAAGCTACTGATTAATTTGACCAGTTCAAATTCAGGTGTTTACACATAGAAAAGCCACCTGAACATTCCATGTGCTGGAAAACTGCATGCAGTTCTAGTCAACTGGAAGTCACGATGCTGATTAGACACGGTAACTTTAGTTTACAGAGAGCGGCTGAACTAAGCACGTATGTCTGCCTCCACACACTAAGGCCAGTTAAGTTTCAGGTTTGGAACCTACCTCAAATATATCAGGCACGCAGTCATGACGAGGCCGCTCCAATCATTTTCACATCTCCACTAGGATCATTTACAAAAAAGCCCCAAGAAACTTTCACTTCTCACCTTCCCTTCAAGTCAAACACTGCAGGATAAAGTTTCTGTTGGAAACTTAGGGACCTGTTCTCAAAGGCTTTGTGCTGTTTTCCCATCCAAAAAGGGGTTTCAAACAGTTAAATGCAATTTCAAAAGGCAAAGGAGAACTGCAATATTCGTAATAGTAGGAATGGTTATAGAACAAACCTGAGAAATCTGGCTAAAATAGTGATGTCCTCAGCCATGATTCTCAGTAGTAAGAAATCCCAACACTAGCGATGACCCATCACGGGGTCACAAAACACCACTGTCCACTTTTCCCAAGTTGTTTGCCCAGTTTCTCTTCCACTTATTCAACTGAACACCAAAAGTAGCCACTTCAGCATCAATTAAAAATAAATATCTAACAGCATTATGCTAGAAGGATAAACAGGATCAAATATTTTTGTAAGGAGGAGAGACAGGTAGATATCAAGCTTGCTATGAGTTTGGTTTGAAGACACCAGGCTAAGAGGATCAACAGTTACCAGCAAACTTAAAGGCATGAGGGCAGAAAAAACAAGATGATAACAGGACAACAAGGACAAACAAGCCTATTACCAACTAAGTTTGTTTCCTGTTTATAAGACAGACACCTCACCCAGACTCATCCTGCCTCTTAATTTTAGTCAATGCCAATATAGTTACCTTAGAAACAGGAAACACTTAAGTTGTGTGCACTAAGAATGACTTGTCAGGTGTCATACCTGTTTTGTTACCTGCTTAAAAAAAACTCTCCACTGAGAATAGATGCCATGCTTCCTTCTGAGAAGTGGGATTCCGACAGTCTTAAGCTCACGATGTACCAACAGACTAAGTGTTGCGGTTTTTAGTATTATCCCACTTCTGTTGTAAATACAGTCCAAACTGTCTGTGGTTTGCTGAAGCTATGACTGCTCCCTAGCCTTATCATATAAAGAGAACACGGTACTACTCCGAGCTAGAGAGCTATTGCAGTGCAGCTATTTCTAACAATCTGTCAAAACAGCCAACTGCTGCTATTCCTAGCTCTGAAATAAGCAAGTCGCTTTTACTGGACAGAGTGTTCTTAACCGGAGGACAGCGTTGAGAAGTGTTTCTTCTGCGCGGGCTGCAGGAAGGCTATACCACAGGGTTATTCCCTATAGCTGACCGCTTACGGGTCACTTGTTTTCTGCGGGCAAGTCACAACAACCCCGATCTCCTCACGAGGCGACCGAGCCAAGCTGAGGGGCAGGCCCAGCGCCGGCCGCTTCCCGAGGCCCCCCGGCTTCACCTGCCGCGATCAGCGCTACAAAAGCGGACGAGGAAAGAGAAGCGAGAAGAGCTCAGAGGCCGGAGCCTTCCGCGCCCCCTCGGAGCGCTGGCCGGGCGGCCAGCCGCCGCCGGAGCCTCCCTGCCCGCCCCGAGAGCGGGCCGCGACCCGCCGACCTGGAAGCACTCGCGCCTCCCGCCCCGAGCCGCCACCGGCCCGAGGCGAAGCCCTCCGAAGTTCGCTCGGCGGCTCCTCCCGGCCCTCGGCGCCGGCTGAAGAAGCGGGGGGCGGGCGGGGAGCGGCGCACGCCG
>VZTV01009573.1:4162-17871 GCA_013400875.1 Anhinga rufa
GCAAGGTCCTGCACCTGGGTGGGGGCAACCACTGCTATCAATACAGGCTGGGGGATGAAGGGATTGAGAGCAACCCTGCAGAGAAGGAACTGGGGGTACTGGTGAACAAAAAGCTGAACATGAGCCAACAATGTGCTCACGCAGCCCAGAAAGCCAACCATAACCTGGGCTGCATCAAAAGCAGCGTGGGCAGCAGGGCGAGGGAGGGGATTCTGCCCCTCTGCTCTGCTCTGGTGAGACCCCACCTGCAGTGCTGTGTCCAGCTCTGGAGCCCCCAGCACAGAAAGGACATGGACCTGTTGGAGCGGGTCCAGAGGAGGGCCATGAAGATGATCAGGGGCTGGAACACCTCTCCTATGAGGACAGGCTGAGAGAGTTGTGGTCGTTCAGCCTGGAGAAGAGAAGGCTGTGGGGAGACCTTATTGGGGCCCTCCAGTACTTAAAGGGGGACTATAGAAAAGATGGGGGTGATCTCTTTAGCAAGGCCTATTGTGACAGGACAAGGGATAATGGTTTTAAACTAAAAGAGGGTAGATTTAGACTGGATACAAGGAAGAAATTTTTTACGATGAGGGTGGTGAGACACTGGCACAGGTTGCCCAGAGAGGTGGTAGATGCCCCATCCCTAGAAACATTGAAGGCCAGGTTGGACGGGACTCTGAGCAACCTGGTCTAGTTGAGGATGTCCCTGCTCACTGCAGGGGGGTTGGACTAGATGACCCCTAAAGGTCCATTCCAACCTAAACCATTCTATGATTCTATGTATTCATAACAGCAACAGAGGGTGGTAGGAAACCTATGCTATGGGATGTATACTTAATTTTCCATTGTTTTCCATCCAGAAAAATTTTGTAAAGCCTTCTATCTTGATTTATTTACACACATTTTCTTCCATTATAGCTGGATAGGACACAGTTTACCAGTTTGATACTGTAAAAATTAAATGCAAAATGAGTAGTGTTATATTAGTATATGCCTGGAACCACTCAGTAATGAAATGGGCCTTTAGTCTGGAGATTATGTTCTTCTCCATGATTTGTGACTGTATCAGCTAATTTGTAAATTCAGTTAGTGTTCAGAAATGCTCAGACTTACTTTTCAAGCCCACTGAAATCCATAGGAGCACAGTACTTGCCTACAGTTTTCTGATAAACAGACACCTGGCACTGATATCACACTTCTGAAGCCACTTATTCTCATTTTTTAAACAAACCAGTTGTTACTAGGGCTGCATAAAGATCTTATTACAGCTTATTTTAAAGAATAAACAAGGTAAGAACATAGGCTTAACAAAACAGAACATTTTCTTGCATTGTAAATGTGTATGCAAAAATTCAGCTGGCAAAGCGTTGCAAGGAGACTGATAACAGGGCTTCCTGCTCCACTGACTGAGAAGCATATACTGAAAAAAGCACAACTTCAAATCTTTATTGAACTGTGTGGTCTTAATTTTAAATCTGAGAAGACACTTTCATTGAATGGGATGAGCACAGCAAAGGACCTGTATTCTCAAAGACAGGTCTCTCCTGCTGTAATGACACAGAAGTCGTTAGTGCCACTGATGATCTTTATTCCTCTCACTCCCACCTTCCCCATCCAGTACCATTTGCCTTCCTCTTTCATCCGGGGTCCACCTACTACTGCTCTGGAAAGTTGCTTTTCTATAGGAAAGGGTGACTTAAATGCTTTGTCTCTGACCCTCTTCTTGATTTATCTTCTGACCTAAAAATATGTCTAACATCACTCTAACTGACCTGTATGCTTCTATTTCCCTTCAATATTATTTCCAGGCTAAACCTTATAACTTACATACTGTAAAGTCAGAATGTTATTGGCTATTACTAGTCAATTTTAAAATTGTAATATCATTTTTATGTTTGCATGTTTTATATAATTGAAATACTTTATAAAGTGGGTAAGTATAATATTACAACTAATTATAGTATTGCACACTAATAAGATTTATTGTATTGAAATTCTTAATCTGAAGAGAAGGGACCAAAAAGGAAGTATATTGGATCTTTTAGTCCTGACAGTAATTCTACTCTTACCCACTAGGACAATATTACAGTAGGGTATATTTTCTCAATATACTGCTGATACCACATGATGAGTAATATTTCCAGTGTGTTGCATAAAATACTTCTATATTACCATTGCACTATGAAGACACTAAGATGAAATTATTACTTCAGTGGGGAGAATCTGAACTGTGACATTTCTTACACTAAAAAGTTGTGGTGCTTTCGGCCAAAACTGGTAACTGATAATAACATTTTAGAAAAATGGAAGAGACTATGACATCCATCAAGGAATGGCTGCACAAAAGTATCCCAAAGATATTACAAATTGCAGTAAATTACCCGTTACCATTACAAGAAAATAGATGCACTTGCCATAATATGAAAACACAGCAAACATTCTGCATGTTAATTAATAATTCAAAACAAAATATATCTTAACTATATAAATCCACATTGTGCCATTTTAAAATAAAGAATACATATATTTAGAGCTATGACCACTGAGAAAGATGAAAAATAAATTATGCAAATCCTTCAAAGACATATAAAACTGTTTTTGCTTCAGGGCACCAACACTGATTCACAAGCTGAAAATTTTTCCTTGAGCTAAATTATTCCCAGTTTTATTGTTTCAAAATATTCTGCACACTTCTTTGAAGCATGTGAAGCTGGAACCTGTCTGAAGAAGGACGGAGATCCGTCTGGACCTTGGTTTTGCTCTTGAATGGTTCATTTTAATTCTATGACATCATAATAGTATGTTTTTATGCCCCTATATAAATCCTTGACTGTAGCATCTCTAGATCATGTGACAGGTGAAAAGGAACCGTTTGATCTGAAGGCTGAACACAGAGGTTGAATGGGATTTTTTAATTTTCTTGAAGCAGAGGCTCTTGCCCTTTTTCTGAATTAAAGCCACTAGCCTGATAAGAAGCAAATCAGCTGGACAAACAGCAGAACTTTAAAACCTCAAGATGGGCAATGGAGCCAGTTCTGAGAGCAAGGAGTCAGCCAGGAGATCCAGAGAACTGGAAAAGAATCTCCAAGCAGATGCAGAGAGGGAAGCCAGGACAGTCAAACTACTACTGTTGGGTAAATAGAATAAAAATTGTTCATAATGCTTTTCCATTGAGGGTTATTTTCCTCTGGATTTATATTTCAGTACAATGAATTTCCCACCTCTCATCATTTATTTGAAGAAAACAATCCTGTAATATATTCACAAAAAGTTTTCTGGTTGTGAACACTCATGAAGCAACCGATTAAGTCACAAGGAACAGTAAAAATGGCATGTCACTGCATATATTAAATTTTAAATTTTATAGATTCTTGACTTTTAAAATATTTGAGAAATTAGTACCTACTGTTAGAATAAATGTTATGATGCTTACTTAGCCAGATATTATTTTTTTCAAGAATCTGTATGCATTCATTTTCAGGATTAAGTGATATAACTGGTTACACAGAAAATCCACAGGTGTCACAAGGTATCGATATTGTTTATTTTCTGAACTGCTGCATTTCAGTTCTTACAGAAGCAGAAAGTGACTTAGAAGGGCTTTTTTGGTGTATAAAATTGTTATTGTGGAGATGGGAATGGAAGGTAGTGAAATGAGATGAATACAGATGAATATTCTCACAAATTACTACTTCTAATCCATGCTATTATCAATTTATTAACAGCCAGCAGACATAACAGCAAAAGAAAAATTATTTTTTCCTTGATATGCTTTCTTCTTCTTTTTTTTCCATGGTACTGCATAGCCTACAAGAAATATCCAAAAGCACAATAACACTGCCACCATCTTAATATTTTTCTTCTAACAGCATGATGCCTGCTATGAGAGTTTATATTGGATTCACTGAACAAATAGAAAAATAGCCTTTGATCATTGAAATGTTTCTTTTTTTTTCTCCATTGTAACCACAATGCTTACAAATGCTTTTAAACTGGCATTTATTCAGACTTAGCTAGGTCCCTTCAGTAAAGTAAATCGGCTTAACTGCTATTTTGTATCTTATGCAAAAAGTCTATTTATACCTGCTGAGAATTTAACAACTATTACTAATAAAGAATTAAGAGAAAAACATAGCCATGCAGGCTTCTCAAATAATAATAGGAAAGTAGCAGTTTGATACACTTTATGTACCTTCGGTGTCCAGATTGCGGTTTACAAAGTTTTTCAGTCCAGGGGAGAATATGAAGATTTTATGTGCCACATTAATACAAAATATTGCCCCTACTAAGACAAGCTTGAATTCATCAAAACTCAGAATATTTTCATTTAAACTTTCATAAAGTTTCAATAGTTTCTATATACTCTTACAAAAAGGAATTGTCATATTGAGTCAGAACCAGGGTCTGTCTACTCCAGCATCCTGTTTCTGACCTTACCCAGCACTGATACATGAGGAAGATGTAAGAAATCCTTTAAGAGGAATTTATAGGATAAAGAGGAATTTATAAGATAAAGAGGAATTTATAAGATAAGCAATTTCATGATATACTTTGATCTTCAAGACTTCATGTCTTGGCAGTAGTACTGGAGGCTGTCTTATACTAGGACACAAACTAAATTACCCCTCCCAGAACACATGTATGTATTTTAATGTTTCCTAATGTTCAGATCTGGGCCTGTTATCTTTACATACCTCTGAGGTGATCTCGGAAATGATTCAAATTTTACACTTCATAAATCAAGGGCAGCTGCATTCAAATCGACCAGCCTAGTCCTACCCTAATTCTAGGTTTCTGTTCATCCAGACCATATGTTGCCTCTATATTACAGACCAGATGCCACCATTGTTTCTTTTGCAGTAGGTGGATTGGTAGAAAATACTCAGGAAAAAAATGGATATGTATATCATAAGTTTTTCAGTGTGATCATTATATCTTTACCCTTAAAATTTAAAAAAAAAAAAAAAAAGTATTCTGGCCATTTTCTGAGAGGATTATTTAATGTATAATCTGATCTCTCTGTGTCTTCCAGTAGGTCCCTTTACAAAAATGAAATTATATCAAGAAACCAAAGACACCACACTCGTTTGTGTTAAGTTCCATGATCTGAGCAAACACATTATCTGTGTTGAGTTGATAATTTACAGTTTATATGACATGCACATAAAAACTGCACACATAAACTGAGGGAGGTGGAAAATTATGACACTTTCTGCCATTCTTCACAAGGTGTCTAGGAGCCAGGAGGGTTAAGTCCCCTGTGCCAGGTGTTCCTATGTTGTCAAGGCCATCCCTCTGCCCCACCTCGTCCACAAACCTAGCTTTTACATATTTATACTTCCAAAAAAATCAGATTGTTTTATGAGTCTGGAACAAACTCCAAGGTGAAAGTTTTATTCCCTTTGTATCAGGGCCATAGCTTGCCTACCACGTCACATGTAGTTTATATACTTTGTAGGAGACCAGCTTGCAAATTATTTGTGTGCAAAGTACAGCACACATTTTAAACGTGGCCAAAACAGTTGATGCTCACAGTGATGTTTCACAGAAATAAGAACTTAGCTTCAGTTTAAATAATCACAAGACTTTGAACCTATTTCTTTTCATATTATTCTATGGCCTCATTGTCTACAGTTTTCCATGGCAGGACAAAACTCACCCTCATTTGAGCTGGTCATCCTCAGCTCATTTTACTGAGAAATACTCACTTTTAGGGAACAACTCACCCAATTTAATTTAAACATCTGCTTCAGGGTAACAAAAATGAAAGTTGTTTGATTTTTTTATTTGTTTTAGTTTTAGTTTTAGTAGCAAATATTTTCCTCCACTGAGTATAAGAGGTCTCTGATAAGCAGTGTGAATGTAGAAGCTTATAGTATAAACATTTAAAACCAGTTAATCAGCTACTGTAGTACTGAAGTTGGGTTTAAGTTCCTGTTATTAACACCTCCACTGGAAGGAAAGGCTTTGAGCACAAAGATGGCCCAATAATCCTACTGACTGGAATACACTGATTTTAGATTTTTGGGGGTGGGGCAGCATTTAAGGGCCTTAATTTGCCCATTTCCACCTCAAGAAGGTTAGATCTTTTCTCTAGTTTATTTCTCCCATGGAGAAAGTTTGTTCAGTTTGATAAAGGGATCAGAAAGATATAATTTCCACTCTAGTTCATAGTTTCCAGAGCTCTGAATGGCACAGGCAAGGCTCAGGCAGAGCTGTGAAACCTTTTCTGATTTTAAGACTTTCTTTTCCTGCTTTTTGCTGTTTTATGTCACTGTCAGTGGCTTTTGTGAGGGTTTCAAAGAAAATATTCAGACAGTAGGTTTTTTAATTTCATTACCTTTAGTCCTGAAAACTTTACTAAATCAAACCTTTGTTTCCATGTAAATAATAACTGTAAAGAGACAATAGCTCTTGCTTTGAGACACAGAAGAAGCTTACTATGTAAAAAAACCCACCTTCAACAGCTCAGCAGCTGCTAACCTTAAAACAGGCTTGTACTCTTCCCGTTTTCACAACTACTCAAACAAATTCTGCTTAGAAAGCCAGTAATGTCAAGTTACAGCTAAGGTCCTGGGTTCTGTTCTCCTTCTCACTGGCTTTCAAGCTGCCTCCACTTTTTTCTCCATTTCTGCTCTGTCACTGTACCTTGGTGGCCTGCAGGGAAGTGGTCAGGCAGTCCCGGAGCAGCGGGGCAGTTCATGTCAGGCTGCTGGGGGACGGCTCCTTTGCTGCTTGGTGCCTGCAGCCGTGCTGCACAGCACATATTGAATCTCCTCTGCAGCCCAGAAACATAATGGGCTTGGGGACATGGGGGAGTGCAGTTTGAAACGTCCAAACCAAGAAGAGAGGCAGATTACAGTCACCAGACTGCTGTGTGTACAACACCATGCTGAAGGTGGATGTGGCATGCCCCAGGGCATGGTGAAAGTATTCTCTGGGAAGAAGTATGGGAGCAAACTTCCATCAACCTTACTGGCAGTGGGGACATCTTTCAGCTCCCAGGAGCAGGGCTAGAGTTTCAGGCACTGACTGAGATTTCTGTGCCTTTATTTTCTGTCTATCCATCTCACGGAAACTTGGCATCCAAATAAAGGCAGAGAAATCAGAGGTAAAATTGAAAAAGCGAAATCTTAAATATGTGAAATGTAAAATACAGGCTATGGCATATTATCCCTGGTCCCTATCAGAATGAGCTGTAAATCTTCACAGTGACAGAGAGCTTTTCAAAAGTCAATTAAACTTTCCAAGCTTCAGGACAGGACTAAGTTTAGCCTAAATTCTTGTCTTTTATTCAGAAAATCTGGGCTCAATTATAATTGACCTTTTCACTGCCTCCTAAAGGGAAGCTGCCTTCAGATCCCTGTGCAGTCACGTAAGGGCTACCAGTTCTTGCTGCTGTTTGTGTGAGTGGAAGGTTACTGGACAGGTGGAAACGCAGCCCTGTCCCCGCTTTCCCATCCCGGGGCCCTGGCCAGAGGAGCAGGCTGCACAGGAGGGGGAAGGAAGAAAGGAAGCAGGTGCAAAGTAAATTGTTTCTGACCCATTTCCTGGAGTTCAAATGCTGCTACGACTAGCACGGTACTCTGGAGTGAAGCCAAAGTCTGAGAGTCATCTGCTGTTTAGATAAAGGCATTACTGGATCATAAATTAAAGATGAGCAGGGGTAGAAAAAATGCACCCAAAAGATATAAATTATGCCTCCCACTCTATTTTAACTTTGCCTTTCAGATCTGGAAGAGAGGTTCATTTATATATTATGCTTCCTGGCATCTTTCCATGAGGTGAAAGTATGAATTCTCAGCACAGCCTGCTCTCTTCCCTACAAAAAGTGTAGCAAACACCACCTTGCTGACAGGGCTTTACCAAATTCTTCAGAAGGGCATTGAAGGAATAACAGATGATCTATGGCAAATTTGCATTTTTTCCAAACTGTGGCAGATGGCAGCATCAGCCCATTTTGCATAGGCTCATTTTCCTCTTGCACTTTCTGCTGTTCACATCGTGAGCTTTAGAAAATACTTTGCGTATGGTTTGCTGTCTGTTCGGATTCATTTGAGTAAATTAATCCCTGTCATTTAAATGTTATTAGCTTTACAAAATCTGTTTGGAAAGTCTGTAATCAGTTTGTTCCATTCACTGAGAAACCCTTGGTTAAAATAGCTATGCCCCAGATTTCCTCTTTTGTGCAAAGTATTTGACACCATCCAGCGAGGTAAATGATAATCTGCAAAAAGAAAAGCAGTGATGAATCCTACCCCATGGATTCGCAGTCAAAATTAAATCATCTCTTCAGGTGTTTTCAAAATCTGGCTCTTGTTTGGCAGTTCTTGCCAAGCCTCACGACTGATGATAGTCATTTGCACTGATATCCAGTGGGGAAGGTTTGTGTTGTCATCACTCACTTTGCATGAGATAATAAGGGAAAATTAATGGTACATAATCTGACCAAACCTGTGCCCTAGCTCTGCAACTGGCTGTGCAAGCAAATGCCTGCACCTCCCCACCAGCTATAGGGATTTCCTGCAGAATCATGCCCAAGCTGGATCTGTTGCATAGCTCTGCAGGTTTCCTACTTCCAGCCACACTACTTCATAGCAGACCATGTGGCAGAGGACCTGGCAAAACACCAGTGTCAAGACATTTGCGCATGTGCTGCCAGCACATCATGAGCTAGACCACATCCAAGTCTCCACAGTCTGTTTCTCCAGTTGCTTAAAGATGTTGGTTGAAGAGCATGGAACTGGATGGTTTGGCTTACAAAAGGTCATGATACACATTAAATTAGCAGCTACAAATCATGTAATGAAGGGATTCTATCATAAGCTGTAGTTTGTTCATGTCTTTCTGCCCACCTGCTGGGGATGAAATCAAAATATGACCATATTTTATTTCCTTGATAATTAAAGAGTCTGTGTTTCTCTCTTAATTGACTGAATGAATGTTCCTTTCTTTTTAAATATCCCTTTTCATTCAGGATTAATATTTTTACCAAGATTTCATTCTTTTTAAGTCTGAATGGACACTAGAGAGGGTTATGGTTAGTACAATGGGGATCTAAAACATCTGTGTGTCTCTTCATAGATATAAAATTGTGTTGCAGAGAGTTATTTTTAATACTTGTTACTCATTCATATATCAAACACATCTTCCCAACATTCCCCTTCTGCAGGTGCTGGAGAGTCAGGAAAGAGCACTATTGTAAAGCAAATGAAGTAAGTATATGAATATTCATATCAGTTGTTGAATCCGGCATTTGTAGTATAAGCAATCTAGCTAATGTTTTATTACAATGTTTATGCTTATTTGAATAAAATGCAAAGAAACACCATTCAAATCAAGTTCTCATTCAACCACATAAAGAAAAATACAAAGTGACTAAGACACACAGCTGGATTGGTAATCAGATCTGTCTGATCAAATCATGCACTGGCCCAACTCCTCAGGGAAGACCAGGGAAGCTTCTTCATTGGCTTTGGTAGGAGTTACAGTACTGTAGTGACAACATGAATGTATAAGACCACCAGCCATGGCAGATCCACCTAGCCTGGTATCTTGTCCCCTGCAGTAGCTAATGAAGGATGTTTCCAGAAGATCATCAAACCAGACAAGCAAACACGCAGTAATACTCATGCTGGATACTTTGATAGTATGTGATGATTTGTGACTCAGGCACCATCCGGAACCAGAGACGGTATCACTGTATTTAATAGCCCTCAGTTTCTCCTGAATCGTTTTTGAACCAATGTAAACTAATAACTTCCACAATATTCTACGGCAAGTCATTCCACAGTTTAATTACATATGATGTGAATCACCTCCCTTTGTTCAATTTTAATTTGGTCCCTATTAATTTAATTTGATTTCACTGTATTGCAAGAGAAACTACTGAAGTATTCACATTGCAATAGTGCAAGGTTTTGTTGGTTTTGGTTTGGTTTTTTTTTCCCAAACTGTGCTCTGTAGATCATTCTTGTTCTCCACAGACTTATTCCAACTTCTGCCAGACGTCAGAAGAATTCTTTTCAGGTCCCCCACAGGCCAGGTGAGAATATATTTAGCCACTAGCCTACACAGTGAGTAGCTGATACCCATCATCTAGCATGGGTAGGGACAGTAATGAGAACTGCTTTTAGCAAGGAAAGTATCACCCCAAAAAGTTTTCATACAGTAATAAAGCTGGGTAAAAACAAACTCAAATGCAGAAATCCCTGGTCAAATTTGAACTGAGTATCTGGTTAGGAACACCTTGTGACTGCACCATAGATCTACCACAAGGATACCGGTAGATGTTTGTTCAAAGTGCACATGGTGCCACACAGATTGAAGTCTGTAGTTTTATTTCCCCTGGCTTCAGTGGAAGGTCAAATTTGTGTATGTATCAATTTATAATTTACTACCACAATATTTTCACATATAGTAAAACAGGCTAAAACTAAATTCATTCATGTTATTCTTTTAAGGGTAGCCAAAATACTAATCATGTATTTGGTTTAAGTAGATAATCCACCTGAGTTCGATTGACCATACTTACACAGGCAGCAAAAATCCTCCTTCACTGAGTAACCTGCTAAAATATTGCTGTTGTATCAGCCTTATTTTCATAGACAGTGTCCTGGTCTGCTTCCTAGACCTGTCTAAATACAGAAAAAAATTACACAGGAATTGCAACTGTTTAGACATGACCCCATTTTGTAAGCACCAATCTCTTCCTGTGTAAAAATCAAGCAGAATGTTCTACAAAATCAGTAATACTATTCCAAATTTAAGTTTTCCTGTTTCATATCTTCGCCAATGTTTTTAAAGAGTGAAGTAAAAAATGTTATGTTGTAAGAGAAATTTTCTACTATTTAACAGCTCATTTTGTAATAAGACAGATTCAGAACCATCCATCAAATACTTTGCTAGCTTTTCTGTTCCAGTTAAATGGTGGATAATTTTATTTCTGTTTTGAGTTCCAATCAGGAGACTCTGCCTATTCAGCAAACCATTGAAACATATTGTGCTGAAAGCTTCCCCAAGTAGAAGCAGATTAAAGATGTTCCTCTGAATTGAGCACTTTAAGAAGGCTGATAACCCCTAACAGTATTGAGGAGGGGGCAAAAAATGGCAAAGCTGAGAGTAATCTTTAAAGCCCTATGCATTTACGAGCTGTCAACTTGATCACAAATATGAATTATTTTACAAGAAAGCTGTTCATTTTTCATATAAAATGTCATATTTTTGTCACAACCAATTACTTTTTTTTAAAAAAAGGGATTTTTTTTTCGGTAAAAAAATACCAATTTCAGTTACTAACTTTTTCAGCGAAGCAGAACATTTTCTAGACAAGACTGATAGCTGCTAACAAAAGAAATAATTTTGTTGAAAAATACAATTTCCACAAAAATCAGCGTAATTTTATTCCTATTACTATAATATTCTGATTCATAATTTCCAGACTGAATATTTCAATCAAAGTTAAATCCTTCCACTAAGCTTTGCACAATATTTTCTGAGGCTCAAAATACAGAAATGCTGCAAGGCCCAAAAAAGGCTAAGGTGGTTATGAGGGATAACTAAGAAGGAAAAAAAAAAAGTTTCTCTGGAGCTCTGTGCTTCCGACTAGATCATTTCCAATGTGTGATGTAACTTCTTCAAAACTAAGTTGAGTATTTCTGTGCTATGTCCTAAGTTAGCAGTACAAACCTACTACAAATAATTCAGCAAATGAAAAGGAAGAAGCAAAATATTTGGTAACTCATCATGCCTGTTGAGATTCAATCAACTCCACCTATCTGGTGGAGTTGCCCTCCTTGTATGAAAAAAACACCCGAGACTAACTTTTTTCCTCCAATAGGAATATAATTTCGATATTATGACTGCTAGCCTAATACGTCATACTTTCAGCATCCTGCATTTATTTTTTTAAAGTTGTTTATTCTTTCAAGGAGTATCACAGAACAAAATTTTACCATTTGCTAAAATGCTTCTTCCGGCCATACAAGATGTCAGCCTGTTTTACAATCCTTCCTTAAGAATGACAGACCTTTAATAAAAGCAGCAACATTCACTACTGATTTAACTGGCTGGCTAACATACCTTCTTCCAGAGGACATAAATATATTATTAAAAAACAACAACAACAACAACAACAACAACAACAACAACAACAACAACAACAAAACAAACAGAAGAACAATTGANAGAAGAACCCTCAGCAAAAACCATGAAAAGCCTCAAGCAAAACCAAGTTTTCTTTCTATAATTACAGAATTGAGTTTTATTTCAGAATCTTATATTTTCTTCCTCCCTTTGTTCTTTAAAGGGAAAGCATGAAAGCAACATATAAAATAGCCATTTGTGGACTGTGTTAGGGCCTCTGCTTCTCTCTCATCCTAGATTTTTGCAGCCACTGGCAAAACATCCATCTTCTCCAGAAATCCTGTTACGTAAGAGTAAGAAGAATATGCTTAAGTACCAGTTCAAGGTTCAACATTGATGGCAGCTGAAATTATTTCCTGTTGAAGGTGATCTGACCCATTAAGGGAGGTCACCTACACCAGTGGGGAGCTCTGGGCTCCATAGCACTTCACACACAGGACATTGCTCAGGCCATCTCCAAGCAGCAATCCAGACCATCCAGTTGCACTATCATGGAGCTATATGAGACTTCACCAAGTGAATAAACCTCCCCTCTGAACAACTCTTATTATTTCATTGAGATCACGGTGTTGACACAGGGATACATGGATATTTCAGAGGATGGCAAAAAAAAAGGTTCATTAGTATACCAGACTGCATAACACAGCTCCCCTTTTTCTTTCTCCTAATTTCAACAGGATTCCTTTGAATCTTGCAGATTCACTTGAATTCATGCTGAAAAGAGCATTCAAAAAACCAAAGCTTCAAAACAGAGTTTATAGATTTGCCTCGTCCAGAAGTGACTGGGGAAACATTTTGAGAACCATTTTTTCCTACAGATGCTATTCCTACAGACACAAGAATGCAACTTTTGTATTTTCTGACATCCATAAGTCAGAGAGATGTTAAGACACATTCAGTTGTGATATGGGTTTTGTGCATGTGCGTGTGAATTATTTTCTGACAGGACTGACTTCTCTCCTTGAAAGGAAAGTCTCCCCAAGACACACACCTATACTTATTCTGGGCTATCCTAGCAGATCCTTTCACATCACCCTTTTCTCCTTGTATAGCTCTGCCCAGGCTGTATCTCTGGCAAGAGACAGGGAAAGAAAAACAAACCACAAACCCCATAAATTATTTATTTAATAACAGCCTTAAACTCTGAACAACTGAGGTAAGGAAGACTAGAGCCTTGGTTCCAGCAGCAGCCAAAGCAGTTTGGTGTCTGTTCATTGAGAGTATGCTACACCAAAACAGGTGAAGTTTTCATCCTTTTTCACAGCTCATGGAAAAAGATGTCTCTGAGTCATGAGATAATATGCCACTGATCTTGGAGAACTTTAACCACATGCCATTCTGCAGTCAAGGAGGATTATAAAGTTATAATACCTCTGTCAGATTAATTGAATTTCACTCATAAGGTTCTATGTTCTCTGGAATACAAGCCAAATCCTCTGGAGTAATATGCATGTCCCAAAGCCTGTAGATAATAACAGTAACACCTTTCAATAACTAGAAATTGAAACTGATGTACAAAGAAATGTTAAAGATTATTTATTTTTGAGGAAGTACCTCACAGTGTAAAAATACTCTTTGCAATA
>VZTV01009575.1:375-14861 GCA_013400875.1 Anhinga rufa
TGCACGAAAAAGAAAGAAAAGGTTCTATCATACAGTATTTATCTTTTTATTAGGGTTTGCATGACATTCATTAGCAAGTGCAGAAGCAACACGGACGTATTTGGAAAAACTGCTCTGGAAACAGTTAAAATTTAGCCTAAAGTTGTAAATGAAATAGATAGGCATGTGCTCATTTTATAAAACTGTTGCACAATTTGATAGAACTGGACAACTAATCCTGACACGTTGTAACTCTAAAGTGCAGTTTTCTCTGTCTATCTAGCAACACACTCAAACAGATAATTCTCTAAGACATGGTAAAGGGATGAAGATGGGTAGAAGAGCTATTCTTCAATAAAGCAATTATCATAACAGATTAAACAATTGAAAGAACAAGATGACACAGCATATTACCACCGTGCCAATAAACACAGCAGCGATAAAGCCACCATAACATTTACATCCTTTACAAATGTGGAGCACATTTGACTCCCCCAGTATTCATCTCTCACTTATCCAAACAACTTTTGCTTTTAAAGAATCTCAAACAATGCCCAAAAGCCAGGTTCCACCTACCTTACCATCTGTGAAGTAACGACAATTCATTTTTAAAAATTTGACAACCACAGGCTCATCCTCTTCTGAAGTAGAGGACAGGACTCTCTCAACTGGTTTGAAGGCCTTTCTTGCCAAATCAGCATCCTTTAAAAAAAACCCAAAAAACCAAAAAGTTCAGTGCAGAGCAATAGGACCAGTATTATATACTTTCAGATTTGGGGCAACTAAAAGGCCAGGTTCAACCAACTCTCTTCCGTTTGGTTAAGGAAGAAAAGTGGTGGTCACGTACGTATGTACGCTTCCCTCAGTGTCCTGTATGGAAGAAAAACCTTGTAACATTGCAAAAAACCTTTGTGCAAACAACAGGCAAGAAATTTAAAAATGCCAAGGCAAGTCAGCTCACTGAATTTCAGTGAGGTACTCTCATTAACAGAGGGCCACTCCTGCCACCTCATCTACACTGAAGACCTCTTCACACAGTGCACTGGTGTGATTCTCCACATAAGACTAAGGTTAAACACAGTTATTCACTCCAGGCTTCTCTCCACTTTTCATTAGTTATGGATTTGAAATGTCTAATTGCTTTAACATCAGCAAGTAGGCACCTAAACTCTGTAAAAAATACTACCCAAATCCATCATGGCCAATCACCCTTCTAAGGAAAATGACAGCTATGTCAAGGCCTTTCACAAAGATTAAATCCAGCAGCCCTGTCTATATAAGGCAAGTCTATATACGGGTACCACCATAATATGCTTAACTAGAAAGAAACTGACTGCTTAGACTAAACTAACAGCCTCCGTACTCAAGGATCCTAAAGCAGGATCAAAGCTCTGGACTTCAGAGCAGCACCAGGGTGAAACACTAAATAATTCTTCATGTTTAACTTTCTGTTCTTTAAAAACTATACACTACCATTTTCAATTGCTTTGATAGTCTCTGGGCCCAACTGAACTTGTGTTGGGTTTCTACACTCAGACAGAATTCCCTTAATTTGGAATATTTTAAAGAGATGGTAAATTTTGTAGTACAGCAAATTAAAATTAGCATTATTCAATACACTACATACAAGGTCTGATCTGTAACCTCAAAAACCTTCTATTTACACAGTTTTGAATCTCAGCTTCAAAATCAGAAATTATTTTGTGAGTTTAAGACCAGTGAATCAATGTTTGACTTACAGGGAGTTTGTCATATTCAGCATCTGATGATGAAGGAGAAACGGGAGCACCAGGACTGCAAGAAGACAGCCTCGCAGCACTTGTTTCTGGCACAAAGAGAATCTGAATACAAAACATGTCAAAACAATAAGACACAAGCCTCAAAAAGTTATTCACTATAAATACTATGTTCTACTAGAAAGACAACCCAGTATTGATCACTTGTGATTGCAATGCACTCCTTAACAACTACTTATTCTAGAGTCCTCCTTCATAGGTGGTGATGGCAGGGCACATGCAGGTCTAATTAATTACAGGACCTAGCTCTACATTTTGTTTTGCAGCACAGGCAAGAAAATAAAACATTTTCCACAGAATGAGAACCTCCTTTTTTTCCCCTCCAAAGTTACAATCCCAGGTTGTCTTGCAACTATCACAATTACAAAACAAGTAACTCTAAAATGACTGGTAACAGTCATTAACTTGTAACAGCAAACTCTGGTCCAAAGAGAAGGTCATTGCTGAAGATGGGGGATTTTTAGTGCCAGAAGTTTATAACGCTTTGCTGTAGGTTGTCTGTTTCCAAAAACCTACTTGCATCTCCAAATTTAAGAAAAAATTCTTTATAATGAATGAGCATTTTAGCATCATGTACTCCATTTAAAAGAAAAAAAATCCCTTACACTAATACAAGTGTATATAAAATTATAATGCTTTGTTTGAATTTTCACATTCCCTCACAGTGAATGTCCCAGATTTTTAGTACAGCAGTACTAAAATTGCAGTACAGCTTTGGACCTCCACCCCAGATAAAAACACAGAGTCATTTGTTGCAAGTATCAGAGCAAAGAAAGATACTTCTGAAGTTAAAAAAATGTTCACAGTTTAAACTAAAAATGTTCAGAAAAATTAAACCATTTTGCTTATCCCAGCCTTTGTCTGCTGGGTATTCTTAGGCAAGTCACACCATCTCTTTGTGCCTCAGTTTCCCCATCTGCAAACCAAGACACTTCAATCTCTTCATGTCCATGAAGCAGAAGCAGAGATCTACCCTTCATGAACCAGGTGTTAGCTTTCAGATTTGCATTTCCATTACTTGACTCTCCCAGAAACAGTCTATCTCCATTCACTTCTCATCTTACAGGAGACTGACTCATCCCCAACATAATGGCAAAGAGCCATTTCAGTTACTGCATCTAACTGTTTAATTCTTTAATGTATTATATATAGCATTTATCTAGGCTTTCAAAAAATTCACCTTTCTTGCAACAGCTACATTACCCTCTTGACCTTCAGAGTCATCTTTAAGCTTCAGTGACAGCAAATAAATAACAAAAGTCCAATATAGCAATTGCAAAGCTCCCCCGCCCCACAACTCCAGGTAATGATCTAGCAAGTTCCCCTTTGAGGGATTTGAATTACTGTCCATTATCCTTGTATCCAAGTACCTAAAAGATATGTGAAATGAGTAAAAAGCTTTTAAATACACAGCAAATAATCAGGTTTCAGGTATAAAAAAAACCACATAAAAGATTTACCTGGCCTGGCACAATCGTCTGCGTGAAAAGCTTATTGAGCTCCACAAGCTTATTTGGGGTGATGTTAAACTTTAATGCTATGCTGTTTATGGTGTCCTGATTTCCAGCCTAAAGAAAGAGTTGAAGCTTAAGATACCATAGTGAACACATTCAGCACATCACCTGAACTAAAACCACCTAACAGACTGTTTGCAGAGAATAGATTTGATGATCTCAACATGCCCTCTGTTTAATAGCTTACATGGTAAGTCAGTATCAATAAAAAGAAGAAAAAATATTCTCTCATACTATACAGTAGATAAAATGGAGAGGTGTTACAGATGTCACTCTCCTTTTCTTGTAAAACTTTAAAGCAGCACCACCTTATTTAGAATTGGTCTGGCAAGTGGGGAGAGGACACACACCGCAAAGTTCGTTACACCTTCAGCAGTTGCAGCTCATCAGGCATTTGTGCTGTTCCTAGCTGGGACACTTGCCTTCCACAGCCACTCTGTGTGGTGGAGGGTGGGTTTCAGGGACTTGGCCAGCTCATACAGACACTTTTCTGGGCAGATCCAGTCCTCTGAGCCACCACAGCAGCACTCTGCCACCCTACTCCAGCTTAAAGAGGTCTCACATCGCCTCAGGACCAAGCACAGGCCAACCACTTGATGACCTAAGCAACGCTGTGGAATGGAAGTATTTTTCAGAATAACAAAAACAATTACTCTACTAAAGAGCCATGGTGCCCAAGTAAAAATAGGCCTGGCAGCTGTGAGAAGAGGCAGAGGACCTGGGTTGAACAGTGGTTCAGGACATGAGCCCAGCTCTTCCTACACAATATTTGGAGCAATCCCTATTGAGACAGGTACAAACTGCAGCCAGTATTCACTTAGTGCTTTCAGTTTTGTGCCACTGTCTCCCTCTCAACCTCAGCAACTACACTTTCAAGAAGCAGACATGAACGAAGCACAAACCAATACTTACAGTATATTCTATGGTACCATGGGGTTTCTGAGAAACCATTTTTTTCTCTTTCTTTTCATTGGTTTTGTTTTGATTGTCATCTAAAGAGGAAAAAAAATTATTCAAGTAATTGACTTTCAAGATGTATGCCTACCAACATGTTTTGAAAGAGATCTATAGGATGTGCAAATGCAGCTGTGAACAGGAGTAAGAGGGCACATCTAAAATATCTATTAGGCCTTAAAATTGTATTGCAAGGCAAGCAAAACTTCATCAAGTAGAGCAGGTTTAGCAATCATTCAGGAACTCTACAAGAGTAATGTATACATGATACCGTATCAATACGGAACCACTCCCATGTTTTTCTCCAGGATTCCTACACAATTCAGCTGTTGACTACAAGTACTTTGTGTGATGGGCTGCTAACAAGGCTGAGGCAGAAACCAGCAGAGGAGCGTACACACTGATACTGCATCAGTACGACCACAACAAATACTGGTTAATAACCACTTCACCACTAGTATGTCATGTTGAAATACTATTTTAAACTCTGAAGGTGAAAGTATGCAGAGTCCTGCAAAACATGCATGTGCACAGTATACAGTCAAGTATCAGAAAGCATAAAGCTTGTTCAGAAGACATTTTCCATCAGCTACAGTACACAGAACTCACTGCACCTGCAGAAACCCTTGCAAGACCCCAAAAGGCATGCATGAGCTCTCAGGAGCATGAGCCGGGTAGCTATTTCCAATTCTTACCACTGCCAAGGGTAGGCAAAACCAAGGATCAGAGAAGACACCTGCTGCCCAGCCAACCCCAGCTCCCTGAAAACGATGCTGGCCCCGAGGGCTTACCTTCTGCACCCCAAGCCCAGACCCGCATACCTGGGGGGAATGAGGGCAGCACGCAGCCCCAGCTCCAGGAGTAGGGCCGAGGTGCAGACACGCCATGCATGGCTGCCCTGCTCGCCCAGCCTGCTCACCCCCAGCCCCTCGGAGAGGTCCTGCCGTCTCCAGCAGGGTGCTGCAGCCTGGCCGAGATGGGGAGAAGTGAGAAGGCAAGGCAGGGCTGGGCCCAGCAAAGCCAGCTGCCAGGACCAGGAGCAGGGAGACGCTGCTCTGCTGGAGGGACTGTTCCTGCAGTCCAAGCCAGCAGGTCTGGAAGGAGGTCAGGGAGGAAAGGACGGTGAACGGCAGCGCAGGGCTTCTGGCTCGCATTCAGGCTTTGCTGCAACCTTTGCTATTTTCAGAGAGCAAGAGGCAGATAGTAATAAGAAGGGTGAGGACTCGCCTGCCCCACTGTAATGTACACAAGACGAGAGGAGGGGCTCAGAAGTGTGTTGCACCTGACCCTTCTGCCAGCCCATTTCCACGGAGAGATTAATGCTGGGGCTGCCTCAGCGTCTTCCCAAGGCTACACGGTCAGAGACTGTCTCCTTCAGTCAAAAGAGACTCACAAGAGCCCAGCCTGGTGCATGCAGCTGAACGTACATCCAGGTGTTACTGCAGGTAACCCACTACCTGCCAGGGACGCAGTCATGAGAAACGCCATGGGTAGTGATATAACAGACAGCAAAGACGTTTCTCCCTGCAACGTCAGAGGCAGAAAGCACGCAGGGACTAAATACACACAATTTAAGTACATGTCGATAGTACATGTGGCATGAAGGACAGAGGTAGGAAGAGGAAAATTAGGACAATGCTGGCTTTTCCCTAATAGCATTTTGGAGCAGAGCATCACTCAATGATATCAGACATTTAATCTCTGAGCCTGGAGACCCACAGTATAACTTGTTAAATGAGCATTCTTGCTGCCTTTTTCTGACCATTTATATTTCCACCATTGTCACACCATCTTCCTCTGATCAAAATCAAAGCAGTCTGTGGTGAAGGATGGAAAAACAAGTAATGACAACATTAGCAGAGCACAGTATTAAACCATCAGAAACACAATGCCAATATTACAGACAAAGAAGTAGCAAATAGTGGATGTTTCCTTAATCCATTATTTAAGGACAACTGCCGATACAGACAATCCTGCCTGAAGAAACTCCCCCAACTAACAGTGACTGCGTTCACACTATTTTGTGCTACTCAGGAGATACCACTTCAGTCACTCCAGGATAACTAGAACTGGGTATCACACCCATGCAGGCAAACGATCTATTACTGGAGAGAGACAAGAAAGATTTATAGGTAGACTTAATCTTCTAGTAAAACATTTGGTCTAGCTGGAAAAAATAGGCATGTTTTTCAGACGTATTAACTCTTGCTTAGCTCTGAAACAGCACACAAAGTAGGAAATAATTAAGAACAATTATTTCATAGTAACTAGATGTGCATCAGTTAAGACCTTGGGGTGGAGGGGAAATAAAGTAGCCCAGAGAGATGTAGAGATGTACCTGCTGAATCTGAAAAAGTTAAGTCTGTGTGTGGATGGGAGGAATGACAATATGCAATAAAAGCAGTTTCTCTGCAGAGGTTAAGATGTTTGGTATTAGCTAAACATTTTGATTCCAAAGCTTTGCCTTTGGAAGGTGGAATACTGACCAAGAGCTGTGTCATGGTTTTGGCTGGGATAGAGTTAATTTTGTTCACTGTAGCTTGTATAGTCCTGTGTTTTGGACTTGGTATGAGATTAATACTGATAACACACTGATGACACCATGACAGCAACCGCTATGCCACCATGGCACAAGACCACAAAATACTCTAGCAATACAGATAACTTTCTCCTCCACAGCTTCCTGCCTGGGAGGGGATGTACTTCTCTTTCACACCTCTCTCTCCCCCTTGTAAAACACACCGTTATTTTTCAGGTCCTCCTAATTGCATTGGCTGCCTAAGTTTGGAGATTAAAAAATACTATCCAGCGAAAAGTTTTAACATGAAATACTGTGTGGCAAGGAGACGTATAATATGCTGTAGTTCTTGGCTGACAGGACTGTGGGTCTGTTTGTTTAGTAGGGTCTCCAACACAACTGTGGTGCAATACAGAGTTAGCTAGATACTCACATATAGTTGAAAACCCAAAACTTTACAGACAAGTAAAAGAGAAAAAGCTCAAAAGGCAAGCTGAGTTTAGAGTAAACATAATACAGTCCTCCTTTTGCCAATAAAGGTTAACAAATCCTAAATAAGCCCAACAATTAGATGGCTTGCTTTTCTTGCATATCTACATGCGAGAATGTATGTTGTATAGCCTGTTTAGCTACAGGCCTAAAGAAGCAGTCACAGTCTGTGAACCCACCTGGCTTCTGAGACCAAAATCCGACACTTCTTGTATGGATAATTTTGTTTTGGTTTTTTGTTTGTTTAAATCCCACCAGCAAGCAGTTCTGGACACCATCCTTACACCGAGCATAACTACTTGGCAGGCTTTGGCAATTACAACCACATTGTATCACTTGTAATAGTGGAAAGTCTTAACTAGCCTGTGATTTTAATTGTGCACGTAAAGCTTTAAAATAATAAATTAAAAATTTCAGATCTTCCAAGGGATCCATTAAATCTGACAGGTACTGCTAACCCCACTTACTGTACACATAGCGAGGCCAAGGCCACAAGTTATGCTCTGCATGAATGGTTACAGTGGAGGGGGTGGAAAGCCCAGCAAAGCAAGCAAAACACCACAGTATACTGTTTCTCCAGTTCCCTTATCCTCTCTCATTTCTTCCTCAGGAAGCCAAATGCTTTCTGACGTGATATGAAGGCAGCTAGCTCTAATAGGAGTCCCAAAGGCACCCAGAGCACCTGCAAGTGTGAAGTGGAGACCTTGGTAACTACGTTTCTTTCAGACAGAACTAGATGGAAGAGCTGCATCTCTCCACAGGCCTTAAAATAAAGGCCACGTTTTGGACTTAGACATTTGCTTAGTGGTGAAGTGACTCACGGTTCTACCTCACAAGTTTTCCTGAACTGCACGTACACTGAAGATGGAATCATACAACCATGAGAAGTGACTAGGTGTTAATGCAAATTTGATCACACTGCATTTTTAGGAGAAGGGCGGAGTGGGTGGACTGAACCTCTCTGTGATTTCAGGAAATGTGTAAAACAAGAATTACGCAAAAAATAGTAAAATTAATGAGCAATGAGATGAAGAATGCCAAGTGAGAACAGCCTAGAAAATACAGGCCTATCGAAAACAGGTAGATCTAGAAGAGAAATTTTTCTGCCCTTATTGATATATTTATACCTAACTCAGTTTCTTAGCAGACTGCTCATGTTTCATTTTGCAATGCTATGGGGAAACCCTACAAAAAAAGTTACATAGGAATAATTTGGAAAGCAGCTATTAAAGGAGTATGACAAAGAGGTCAATCAGCTTATCATCCAAAAGACCTTGACACATGATAGGAGAATTACACCTCTGCAACTGTGTAAATAGCCATATAAGCAGCTCGAATAGGTCAAGAAGCATCAACAGAATCCCTGGCTGCTCACATGGACATCCATCATCAGGTCAGTCTGGACTTATTGTCATGTCTTGACCGCAAGACAATACCATCAACACCAACATTACGGACTAACCTGCTGCCAGCCAAAATCAGTGCGAGGTTTCACAGTGCTGGCAGTGACAGCTGAACCTGCCCAACAGCTCCTGAGCCATCAGTTAGGCTGACGTCTGGTAATGCTAGTAGGAATGCTGAAGTAAACAAGGGGCCAAAGGACTGACCACTTCCCACACCAGGTAAACAAAGTCAGTAGCCTGAGAGAATAGAGGCAATGGCATACTTGGACCAAAAGTCCATTTTACTCATTAATCTCTGTCTTACCAAACACTTAGGTGGCCTGTACACAGAGAAATCCTTCCCCTGACTGGCCCCCTTGGCTTCTAGAAATCACGGATTTCCCAGGGTAGAGGAGCAGCATCCACGAAACTGCCCAGTCCCTTCGAGACCTCCACACTGGTCCTATGCCAATGAACCCCACAGTAGCACAATGTGCTACATGAAGTAGTGCTTCCTTTCTTGTACTTTATACTTGATTAGCTTCACTGAGCATCCTAATTAATGTTATTTTAAGGGTGAACAAATAACTATTGCTTATTCGCCTTCTGCATACCATTCATGATGTCACAGATTTCCAACATCTCTTAGCTATTTCACTTTTTCAGGCTAACACTAGCATACTTTAGACTCCTGTTTCTCTGATCACACAAGTTGTCCTCATTAGATATTCTTCTACTATATCCTTTTTGAGGTGCAGGAAGGAAAACCAAATGCAGATTTTAAGATGCAAAAACCCCATTAGTCTGTGCAGTGACACAATGAGGGTTTCCTTAAAACCGTAAGATACTAGTCATATTTTTCCCCATTGCCGAGTACGTCACTGCTGTTTTAGGACATTCCTGTCTTATATCTCTATGACAGTTTTGTTAGAAGAAATAAAACTATATTACTACAGTCTAGCCAAGCACCAGGACCAAGGAGTGAAAACCTTAAGGCAGCTTACAAGAATCTGAAACACAATAAATTCACAGGAGAAGAGTTATCACTTGGAGTAACCTAATCAGAATACTGATAAGAAATTAAGCAAACAAGGCTTCCTGGGGTAGTTCCCTTATCAGTGAATGAGGCTTGATACCAACTATCTTGACAGAGATGGAGTACAATAAGTATCACTTAAGTCATTCTAGAGAGACACGGAGACCTCAAGAATATGAAAGTCCTGCTTGGACTGGTAGAGGAGGAAGGAGAAAGACAAATCAGTTTATCTGGATAATTTTTTCCATTTCTACTTTCTAGACTAACATTTTAATAACTTGCTGCAATGCTGTTATGTACAGAGTTGTGTATAGGATGATTTAATCGTGTCTCCACAAGCACCCTTCTGGCTCTTCTCAAAGTGAACTGAACAGGCGGTGACATTAAAATTATTACTTTTAAATAAAGAGTCTTATTTTCAGCCGCTGTCAAGCATGGGTGAACCCTACCATCACAGCAGCCAGATCTCTGTTTTGGGACACCCTCCACCCACTCTGACATTCCAGCACTTCCCAGAGACCACAGCAGCCTTCTAGGAAGGGACTTTATCCCAGACCCATTCCCTCCTTTAGCTAGCTGCAGCAGCTGGGTTACACATCCATAAAAAGGTTTTTTGGCCATGTGATCAGACCTATCTCCCTGAGGAAAAGGCAGCAAGTCAGAAAGAAACATTCCCTGCTCAGATTTGGGTAGTGGACTGCTAATATGTTAAAAAAGAAGAAAAAAAACCCCAAAACCGAACCAAAAAACCCCACAACATCCCACCACCTCAGGTGTCTTTCTGTTCTGAGTCCCACTTTTCCCACAGCCTCCTGCCAAGCCCTCACCTTTACTTCTGCATATTTTTCCTCTACTGAATCATATTATCATTTGGCTTCCTCCTTCTCTACTGCTGAAGTCACTTGAAACAAAAAGGCAGCTGTCGCTCATCATAACCACACTTGGGCTCCTTCATTAGCAAAACTTCTCCTGCTGTAGGAGAAGAGCAATTCCCTGATCAATACAAATCCAGGCGCATGATTCTGAAGTATCTACACCTTGAGCAACTTCACTCTGTTCTCAATAAAAATTGATTGTGATTCTCCACTAGTTATTTTCCAAACAAGTCTTTCAAAGGAATAAATCGATCACCAGAAAATATAGAGCCCCAACAAAAATGAGAAGCAGTTCAAAGAACTAATAAAAAAAGATGTAACTCCTTCTGCTATAAACAGATAGGATATTTTAAAGCACATTTAAATAATAATTTGGCTATTGATATTCATGCAATATTTATATACTGCAGCTTCTACATGAAAAATGGCAAATAATTTCAAGGAACTTAAATTCTCTCTTTATTTATTCCTTCCTCCAAAATGTGGCTTTAGCTCTTTTGCAGAGGCACAAAGCAATGCTTGTTACATGTTTAACTGTTTATTACCACCTGAATATGCTGCATTAAAATGTGAAGCAACATCACAGTCAAAGCAGAGGACTCACTGCCATTCTTCCCTCACAGCCATGTGCAGGGCTGGAAGACAGACAGCACCTGCACTTGGGCAGTGTGGTAATTTTTGACAGTTGGGTATTTTTGGGCAATGGGGCACACAGAGGTGCCTGCACACCCAGAAAGTCCTCCAGCTGAGCAAGGGCGAAGGGCCTCCCTGCAGCAGGGTTCCTCCCACCAGGAGCCTTGCAAGGAGACATTAATTGTCCAGGGCAGCATCACTGCCACTTTTTGGCTGGCATGTCAACAATGTGACCACAGAGCAGGAGACACAAGACCTGGCAGGACAGCGCAGGGGGGACAAGTGCTCACCAAGAGGGCCAAGCTCCAGGCAGCTAAGCAGCTCTTATGTTTAAGATGGCAAGGCATGTGCTGCTGCATTGAAAGTTTTCTTTGTGAGGATCTGCTTGATCTAGTTTAAAAGGTCGCTGAGGTTTAGGAAAAGGGAAAAAAAAAACCACCCCAAAAAAGTCCCCACCACTCAATTTCAGAGGGAGGTAGCTCATGCACTCCAACTGTCAAGAGCAAAGTTTGACACATTATTGTAAAGAAACAGTGAGATGCAGTGAACAGCCTAGTGCCTTGATTCTAAATCTCAGCTGGAAACAACATGGCAGCAGTTGAAATGTACTGAAACTAGAGTATTGCTGAAGCAGTGTGTCGCTGGGCCCCCAGAAAGAAGCACTGAAGAGAGATGACTAGAAGACTCTTTATATTGGATACGACAGTGAGAAGGGAAGCTTAAAGGAGAGGATGTGCGGTGCTGTGAGCAGGGAGGACGTGCAGAGGACATCCAGTAAAGGCAGAGGGTTCCTGGCATCCACTCTATGCGCTGTCTGAAGACACAGGAAAGATTCAGATCAACCGATAACCTCGTATCAGACAGAAAACAGACATACTTCTGCAGGTAGAGACCAGTACTTAAGAAATAGGTTATGGTGATGTTTGCCAAAGTGCAGCAAGCCTGTAGAGAGAAAGCCATTCTAGATGCACATGCCTTGTTGACAGAGACTGCACAACCATTCCTCTACTAACAGGGGATGCTGATGGGCAGGACAGCCTCTCCCTCCAGCTCCTGGGAAACTTATCCTGGGAAAAGGGAGATGTGTGATTCCAGAGGAGCGCTCTCCCACCTTTTTTCCAGGTGCAAAGCAGCCTATCTGCAATGGGAATATTTGCAGTCATGGGAAAAAAGGAAGGAGAGAACATGAAGACAGGAGGTGGGGGGTTCTTTTTAGCCAAAAATAGGCAAGACAAGGGTACTGTGAGAGGTAACAGGTTTCTGACAGAGCAATGAATGTAGGTGGAAAAATAAGAAGTCTTTGTGACCACCTTTTCAGGTCTGACAAGGACCAGGATTTGCTGCTAAATACCCATTAGGAACAAGTTAAGATATTTATCAGCTGGACAGGAGAATAGCTCCCAGCAACAATGATAGTCTGTCTATCTTTACCCATAAGTAAACTGGTTACACGCAATTTTCTTTTGTACAGGGGAAAATGTCCTACATAGTGCAAATGTTGTGTGTCCTAAGCCTCTCCGAGATAGCTGGGGCGCATGAGCAAGCTGGGGCGCATGAGCAAACACAATCACGTTCCCTTTTGGTTTTGAGGCAGAACCATAACACACACTGAGACTGTTTTTAAACAGCTGTTTAGATTTCAAAAAGTAATTTTTTATGCCCCTAGGGAATGTAATGTACAGAAATACAACTGTCCTGAGAATCTCTCCAAAGGAGAGAGTGGTTCGTGTTTCAAGATGCGAAAGAAAAACAATTAAGAGAAAACAATCTCATTTCTGCTAGTCACATTTTGGGGAATGGTTCATGTAATTTTTCATAGAATCATTTGGGTTGGAAAAGACCTTTAAAGGGGATATAGTCCAAACCCTCTGCAATAAGCAAGGCCATCTTCAACTAGAGCAGGTTGCTCAGAGCCCCATCCAACCTGGCCTGGAATGCTTCCAGGGATGGGGCATCTACCACCTCTCTGGCCTTTTAAACCAAGTCCCCATGGGGACTGAGCAAAAAGCTAACAGTTGTTAATTGCATTATTAAACCACACGTGGCTTTGCTCTTGGAGGAGATGTAACTGACATTGAGATACCAACCCCTGCTTCATTTTGGGTAAGATTTGCATAAGTGCCTGGGTGAAGTTTTCCAAAAGCAATTTAGGGCTCTGAAGTAACCTTGTCCCTCTTAAAGATTTCACACTAGGGCACTTTTAAGTCTTCTCCCTTACTTTATCGGAATTCACAATTCACACTGCCACACTAGAATACTAGAAAGTGTCAAAACACCAAATGCAGGTAAAGAGTAGTGTCAAAACCAAAGAATTGCTCAAATGCCTAGACTTTAAGACAAGCTGTACATCTGTAGACCTCTGACTTATCCAAGACTCTACATTGGCAGCTGGGCAGAGATAGTCTTACTGCATATTATAAATCAGGTTAGTATTTTTAAATTTGTAGGAGATATATAATTCCCAAATATATATTTGTTCAATGCAGCTATACAAATGAAAAGCAGAAATAAAAGTGGTACAGTGTTTAACAAAACAAAACCTGGTAATTCCCCTTACACAGAAAGAGAATACTTTGGAGAAAAGGAAAAAATGCAAACAGCTTTTATATTAAATTGTATTTAGACCATGCTAAATAATTGTAAAAGCAACCATACAACACACTGAGCTCAAAAGTGAAGTTAATACTGCTTACATAGAGGAAACCATTTACAGGATGAACCAATCTCCCCAATATGCAAATACTTGAAAGAAAATGAAAAGAATCACACGTCAAGATTCATTTGATTTAGGTTTAGGAGGTGCAATAGGAACAAAACCCACACAGCTAGTGAACTGACTTCAGTGAAGGTGCAGTGGCCTAGAGGATTGGTTTGGTAGCTTACTTTTAAAATAAACATAGCTTACTTAAGGTAGAAGAAAAATGTTTCTGTAATGCAGTACAATTATACAAAGATATCCAGAGTCCTGAGGGAATTGGCTGATGTAGTTGCTAAGCCACTCTCCATGATATTTAAAAGGCCATGGCAGTCAGGTGAAGTCCCTGGGGACTGGAAGAAGGGGAACATTGTGCCCATCTTTAAAAAGGGTAAAAAGGAGGTCCTGGGGAACTACCAACCTGTCAGCATCACCTCTGTGCCTGGGAAGATCATGGAACAGATCCTCCTAGAAGCTATGCTAAGGCACATGGAGGACAGGGACGTGCTCCAGGGCAGCCAGCATGGCTTCACCAATGGTAAGCCCTGCCTGACCAACCTAGTGGCCTTCTATAATGCAGTGGCTGCATCAGTGGACAAGGGAAGAGCTACAGAT
>VZTV01009575.1:23567-40694 GCA_013400875.1 Anhinga rufa
CCTACATGAAAAGCAGCTCTGCCAATTAAGAAAAAAGAGATTGTACCTATTAAGTTAATGTCTACTTTAATTTCTAACTGTTTGAGTGGAAAGAATCACACCACAGGATACAAATACATCAATTCTCCTTCTGTGTCCTTTCCTCCTCCCTGCCGCCCAGATGCACACCAGAAAATTACTGAAAATTCAACCGCTAGCATCACATAATGAGCTAAAGTTATTGTTAGTTTCTTTTTTTGTTCTTAACACAGTTAAGAAATATCTTTATTTTTATGTTACTGGACACAGTTTTCATGTTTTGTCCTTTTCTTTCCCATTTCAATTCCCTCACTTCCCATTTGAAATGTACATTAGTTTGCTGACTATCAATGGCCAAGTTTACAATTTGTTTTTACATATCCATATAGCTTCACTTCCATCTAACATCAGACAAAACAGCTCAGTCTTCTGCCTTAATTATAGGTTTTGAGGCATCTTGTCATGCATTGATAGGCAATACCCAACGATTACATACAAACCACCAGGTTTCACTTATTTGTGTATTTTACTTAGTTTTACAACAAACAGGAGCTTAGCCATCAAAATGAGTATTAGAAAAGGATTCCACACATGGGGAGCTCAAGCAGCATTAAGATATTTCCATCCAAATTTTCAGAAGTGCTAACAGCATTATCTCTGGTATTTACTGCTCAGATCAAGTTCTGCCTGCCAGCAGACAAGGCAGCCCTTCTGCATGCGACAGTTTCTTGTAAACGCCAATTAACAGTCCAGCTTGAATATAACCTGGTGGCCTTAACATCAGTCTCCTGGGATTTAAGATCATTTGTTCTTATTCCAAAACAAGCAATCTGAAAACAGGCTGCCTTTCAGTCCCTCCTCCACCTCATTCTTTCCACATGGTTTCAGCAACCAGTGCTAATGCACCAACTGCCCGAAGCTTCCCAACCAGCCACTGCCAACTAAAACCAGTTTACACTTACATGTAAGTTATTCCAAACCCCTTGTTATTCTATGTCGGTAATTACAACCAAACAAACGTCTTCCTATTCTGCTTTAATTTTATTTGAGATCTTGATTTTGGAAGAAACAGATTATTTCCCTTTTCACGCCTCTTTACATCTACTCTCATTTTTGCTGTCTGAAGCCAGCCTGAAACACAAAGACTAAAACAAGGTCTCAGAACTTGGTAAAATTCAGATCCTGTTCCTCTCACTGTTTTATTAAGCAACTTAACACAACACTGAATACTCCAGTTTGTAAATCACTTGGCTTACTTAGAATACAAAGTACTTTGCTACACGAATAGGGCTGACCAAATCAAGCCCCGAGATTAGGCCTGATTACAGTTAGCTAATTACCAGCAAGAATTTATATGGATTTTCTTATTTTTTAGAATGCACTCTACCTTTTTATGGCTAGCACCTTAATTAAGTCCTCAGCTGCATTCTACTGTTGAATAACTTTACCAGGCAGTAGAAAAGACAAAACCAGGACTCATTAGCAGAAGGAAGTTTCAATTTTCATCTCAACATATACTAAAAAGTCCACTTCAGATTAAGCCTATTTAGAAAATGACCTAACTATTAGAAACCATTATGCAAAGTGGGTTCAGGAAGGTCCCCACCTTTTTATTAAATTTAAATTCTCTATAAATTTTCACTGTGTTATAAGCAACTTTCAACTTTGAAACAGAGTGAGTACTACTGCTATCATGGGAGCTGCTTCTGCTGATTCTGTGCCCATCAGGGCAAATCTTATCACATTATGGGTGATGAAAATTGCTATGCCCTCTCTTGTATATTTACTAACATTTGTTCTTGGCCAGCTACCCAGAACATTCAGAGGCTTGGTAACAATATGCATGCGACACTGCTCCAGTATCGCCCCCTGCCTGAGTGACAGCAGGGAGGACAAGTCAAAAAGGCATCCGTTTTCTGCCTCTGGACTCTGGGGAGATACTCTGGCACCTCCTATTCAACATATAATATACTACCTCATTAAATGGGCCATACCATTTTTCCCCTCTCAGGACTCTTGTCACAGTGTTTGGGACTCCTGCTTGTTTTGGACAGAAACCAGAGCTACATCAAGAGGAGGTTTTATTAGTCTCACCTCCTACTTGCTGCAGAAATTGAACACTGTAGAGTGAATGAGAAATGATGGCTTTATAGTTAGAGAGCAGAATGGTAAGCTAGTTAACTGGATTTTATTTTGCTGATAGAAGTAACCGTGTGATGTAGGACAAGTCAGCTAAACCAAACTTTTCTTTCTGATGCATTTTTTTTAATGGAGACCAATTCCTCACATATGCTGACCACTTATGATCTCAAGCAAAACTCAGTGCAATCTGGGAATATTCTGCTCATCTGGTACAAAGATGCTGGAATAAATATATGGACAAAATTCAGAGGACTGCACTCAACCCCACTTTGCGCCACTGTTATACTGCCTGCTTTCAGAAGGTCACCTTTTTTCCTGTTTCAGTGGCAAAACACAAAGTCATCTTCATTCATTTTAGCAGTTGCTGACAGGAATCCTGGTTTCCTAATCTCACAGGAGTCCACCTAACAAGTCTATCCCAGAGGTGTGCATCCTGCCCTACAGCAAACAAGCTGGTGCCTTCAGGCCATTACAGTTCCAGTGCTGGGTTCCTGCAACTCATGTTTGTGAAAGTGTTTTAGAGCCTGTAACAGGGGCGGTAAAAAAGCAAAAACAAAGGCAAACAAAAAACCCCCTGAAGCTTAGCAAGTCATTATCTTCCAACAAAAACAGGCTTCCCACAGTAAGTGTGCCTGAACTAAACAGCCAGGCTGCAGAAGTAGGTCAACTAGGTTATCCCAAGAAGTAGAAAGCATCCTGGGCACCAGGTGGAGCAGCCAGGGTGCCCATGCAACCATCGCACTATGCCAGACACATTCCTGGGAGTCTAAAAGAAGATTACTGCAGCAACAGCAGCAGAAAGGGTAAGAAGACAAAGCTAAGAAGCCGATAGCCACATAAGCCAAGAGATGAGGCAAAAATAAAGAGAAAGGAGTGTTATTTCCCTTGGTCCTCAGGAAAGAGGAACAAACAGTATTGGAGCCTCTGTTGTTTTAAGACATGAGAACAAGGGCTATATCTGCCCTCATCTCAGAGGTTTGGAGACTGAATGGTACAAATATATTTCAGAATTATAGAGCCGCTGAAGAACACAAGTGCTAAGAGAAAAGGAAACTATGAGGTTACACCAGAGGAACCTTCTGGCAGTGGGATCTGTTCAGCCATTTAGCAGTGCCTGAAGAGAAATGATCAGTACCTCATACCATTACGTTATTTGTAACGGTGCCACCACAGCACTAGCAGATATGCTGTACGGAACAATCTCGGCTGGGGAAAGGGATGCTGGAGGATCCCTTTCTAGAGGATGCTTAAGTCGCAACTCCTCCTCCTCGGCTGGGCAATGCCACCCACTGGCTGCAGGCATTAACACAACACAGCACCTGGATCCCAGGTGAGGAGCTCCTCCTTCTATCACTGCACTTCCATCTTCTTCAAAGAATAAGCCTTTTAACCACTTTCTTTCCTACAAAGCGCGGCAGGGAGCACCACCACACCTCCAGTTCCCCGCAGCCTTCAGAAACTGTGTGCCAGTCTTTCCACCGGAGAAGAGGGATTTACTGAGTCAACAAAATCCTCCTGACAAGAGTATCAGCCGTTGCATAAATCCATTAAAAGGGATGACATTCAAAGTGAAAGAGTAAGGATGTCACTGTCAGCATTTAAGAATTCATAAAGGCAAACACATTCACAATCGTCTAATGAAGGGACATGGTATGCAAGGAACAAGTTATAGTGAGATGTGATATTCCTTCCCCATTTCTCTTAGAACAAGAAATAAGGAAGGATTTATAGTCCTGTGAAATATGAAAGGGAGATTATTCAGAGGGCAGGGGTCTCCATTCTGTTAGACTGACAGACACGACCCTTCTAGGCTCATGACAGTTTATGACAGGACCTCCATTAAGCCACAAAACAAAGTATGTATACATCATCATCTCAACACACAGATGAGAATCTGCAAAAATGTTGCTACATCTAATGCATTTTTATTTTCACTAGGAAAACTAAGCGTTTTGGAAAAGTTCAGAAAGCATTTAGAAAAAGAATTAGTAATTCCTGTATCAGATTTTCTTAAAGCTCTGGACATTAAGTCAAAGCTAGGTAATTGGAAAAAACAAACACCAAACAAAAGCCCCAAGCCCTTGTGCAAACACACTCAAAAACGTTTAACCGTAACTAAGAGAGAGAGAGAGACTATATTAGTCAGAGCACCTCGGAAGCATCAATAAAGGGACAATTCAGTGGGAAAAGATCACGTGGAAGAAAAAAATTTGAGGTATATGCATTGTCCTGGTTTCAGCTGGGATAGAGTTCATTTTCTTCGTAGTAGCTAGTATGGGGCTATGTTTTGGATTTGATTGAAGTTGATTTTGGATCGGACTGGAGTTGATAATACAGAGATGTTTTAGTTGTTGCTAAGTAGCGCTTACACTAGTCAAGGACTTTTTCAGCTCCCCATGCTCTGCCGGGTGCACAAGACAGCTGGGAGGGGACACAGCCGGGACAGCTGACCCCAACTGACCACAGGGATACCCCACACCATATGGTGTCATGCTCAGCATATAAAGCTGGGGGAAGAAGGAGGAAGGGGAGAGGATGTTCAGAGTGACGGCGTTTGTCTTCCCAAGTAACCGTTACGTGTGATGGAGCCCTGCTTTCCTGGAGACGGCTGAACACCTGCCTGCCCATGGGAAGGAGTGAACTAATTCCTTGTTTTGCTTTGCTTGTGCGTGTGGCTTTTGTTTTACCTATTAAACTGTCTTTATCTCAACCCACGAGTTTTCTCACTTTTACTCTTCTGATTCTCTCCCCCAGCCCACCAGCGGGGGGAGCGAGCGAGCTTGCCTGCCGACTGGGGCTAAACCACGCCAGCATCCATAATGTTAAATAAAGACGACAGATGTATGTGCATGGATAATGCCTCTCAGCCATTTTCATACGAAAGTATATCAACAATTAAAAAACAAAGTCTTTACAGATTTGACAATGCCTTCCCCACCGCTGCAGCTAGCACATCTTCTGGCAGGGAACTGCTGAATGCACACCTTCTGGCAGAACTCAGCTCAGCGAGATGGATGGTTTTGTCCTCTGACGCACGCAGGTGAAGGCTATTTAAACAAGTCCAGTTCGTACAGGCTGCTGCTGGTGTAGGGAGAGCTCTCGGAAACTGCTTGGGAGGTTAGCAAAGGTGGCAGCTTTCAGGAAAGGAGCAGTAACAAACAGCTAAGTGGGTAACCACTGCCAGGTATAGCTGCAGTGGACAAAGGCAGGTGTTAAGACATGCAGACTAATACTCTGGCAACTAACGATGCCACTGAAATGACTTCACTTTGAGAGCTGCATAGGGCATGTGGAGCTATTGCACTTGTTTCACAATCAACTATTTTCCTCCTCTCTTCAAACTTTCACTTCCACAATTTTCATGCTCCGGTTGGGTAAAAGTTTTTATTTAGGAACAACCAAAAGCACATGTTTAAATAACAAAAGGGTTTCTCCCACTATAGATTTCATCAGTTAGGTCTGCGCTCAGCTCAACAGCAGCATTGAATTCTTGTATTTATCAAGAGAAATTCTGTATTTCTTCAGACTCCAGAGGCTTTGCACACCTGCACGACAGCCAGTAGCATTTCAAGTCACCCCTGCAACGATGCCAGTCCACATGAAACACGGGAATGCTCATGAAACAAACATTAGTAAAACCTGAGTTTGTATTGACTATTGGATGACAAGCCAAAGACAACCTATGTTCTCCTCACCAGCCCTGCAGCACTCTTCAAATGAGAGAGAGGGATGCCATCATCCCTCTTCTCCTCCATCTCTCCATTGCGAGTGCCAACTGTTGCAGTATTTTTCACAAAACTACTGAAACATTAGAGAAAAAATTCAGCTACCTCAAAAAAAAACCAAACCCAAATCCCTCTAGGTACAAACCAACAATAAATTGCTGCTTTTAGCAGAAGCACTTTACTAGAAATGCAACAGGCGTTTATATTTTGGTGTGTGTGGTTTTTTTAAAGTAGCACACTAACAAAACAAAGAGTTCACAGGTTCATTCATTAACAATTCTCCAGTTTTTCTTCTACAGATTTTACATAAAGAATACTGTGGTCAGAACTTCAGGCAAAGAGAACAAGTTTTCTTTTAGTTCTCAGGTTATTGATCTCACCAGATTTAAACTTGCCAAAAATTATGGACTAATCAATACATCACAGTAAACTCTTCAGCTTGCCAGGAAACATTAGTCCAAGATTTATCTTCTTTTTGGTAAGGCCCATGCTGCCTCATAAAAGACAACCTCCAGGTGTGGCCTAGTCTACATGTGCCAGTCAACACATAACATTTGTACTGTGGATTAATTTCCTTTTCCTAATGAAGACTCTTTAGGAGCCAGCCATTCATGCACGCTCTGCGGGCAGGGAAGAAGTCCACCTCTAGGATAACTACAGTTTTCTGTTGCCTGCCTTCTCTTTAAAAAAGGATTGCTTCCAAAATGGAACCAGAGTTCTCTTAATCTAAAAGATCATTCCTACAAAATACCAAGAGAAAATATGGAAGGATAAGTATTTCATAAAACATATCTAAAATTACTTAAGAGTATCTAACAGATTACAATCCAGAACTGCAAACAGATGTGTATATGACTCATCTCACATATTTATGCACAAGCCAATTTTTTTCTGAATTACTTGCAAGAATAAATCTAAAAGAGATATATATGATTGACTGAAGTACTGATACAGCTGGGGGGTGGGGGAGAAACAAGCTTTCCAGCATACAAGCCCCTTGACATCTTGTTTAAAAATATGTATTTAATTTACTTTACTTGTTTACACTTCAGCAGACAAAATGAATAAGACTTAAGTCTAAACAGTATACATCAATTTATGAAACAGATAACGCCACCAAAAACTCAACCCAATGCTATAAAACACTGAAGACGAATCTTAAAAAAAAAACAAACCATAAAATACAATAATAAACTTCACTGTTGCCTGTAACAACACTGAGTTTTAGAACTGAGAAACAAGAAATACATATGTTTTAAGAACTGCAAGGTTAAAGTTGGAATCAGATAATAAGCAGAACTATTAGTTTTGTTTGTTTTTACAGGAAGGATATCCAAAGTCAATTATCCTTTTAAGGAAGGCCTATAGAACATGAGAAAAGTACATTAACAAGCTATCAAAACAAACACATTTCAAAATACTATAGCATTAACATAACTCACCAGTACTATAGTATCTTTTAAGTTCTGTGCGTCTGATGTCTTTCAGTTGATTGTATTTTTTCTTTTTCTTTTCTTTGTCTGGAACAGTTTCCTTTTCCCCAGCAACTTTACAGTTATCTTCAGAGGAACTGATTTGCTCCAAAATAACTTTACTTTCATCATCTTTCTCAGAAGGTGTTTTGGAAACAGGAGATCCAGGGGAATTGGCAGACACAGTCTCGGTGTTTTGTTTGGCTTGCCTTTTCTTTTTCAAACTATGCATAAAGAAAAAACCCACAACATTAAGATGTAGCCAACCTCTACAGAGAAGTTAACTCACTTGCTAACTTGATTTTTTAAAAATTAATTTAATATCAGAATTCCTTACAACTCAGTAAAAGCCAAACACTGTCAGTAACTTGGTAGCTAAGATTATCCTACAGAACACCCTTCAATCATCATATCACCACCTCACGGTTATCTTCTCAAGAGTAACAAAAAAGGTAATAAAGTTTTTACTGCTCTTTACTGGGGAGGAGGAATGGAGAAAAAGAAACAAAACAAAAAAAACACAAACAAAGAGTTTTGTTTTTAAACCACCATACATAAAAACGTAGAAACAAGATACTGAATCACATTTTCAAGATGAAGCTTAGAGTAAAATAAAACCTTAGATCATAATTATTATAATGCAACAGCTAACAACTTCACAGTCAACTGCTCATACTTTATAAAGCTGCTTGTTTTGATATAAACTTGTTATTTATTTCCATTTTGTCCAAGGTTATCTCCCAGCAGCCATCCGTGTTACTCCACATCTGTTCCTGCACAAGCCCCGCACCACCTGGTGCTCCAAGTGTCACCCAGCAGCTCCTTCCGCAACGTGACCAATGTGGTTGCAAACTGCTTGTAAGGGAACGTTTTCCAGCTGCTATAGATCTTCTGAGAGAAATCTTAACAAGCTGCCTATAAATCTTCCAACTTATCACTATAGCAACAAGAGTATTTTCTTTTTAGAAGACTCCTTAAAGCACAGCTCAAGTGAAGAAAATGCTTCAGGAATCCTAACAGGGAATTTTCTGCTAAATCACCATCTTTAGCACTGACTTTGGTTAGTGAGAGCAAAGGCTGACTTTAAGGGCTGAGGGTCAGTGTCACTAAAATAGTCCTCAGTTAAGAATCTCTGACTCATACCACACAAACCAAAAACCTAATCTACCTAATGATCCTTCTCTCTAGTACATTAACTTCTTACTTACAAGGTACCTAAGGGAAGGAGTAGTATATTAATCTTTTTGATGCTAAAACCTTTGTTACGTGCACAGGAAGAATTATGCATAGAAAATACAGACAATTAATGAGTCACCACAAATGGGAAAAGGTTACATGACCTCACAGCAGCAGTTTACGTAAGGGAAAACTTACTGTATTAAGTTATTAATATAATGCAGGAATTTCTGAGATTCTTCCTTCCACCTTTTATATTCATCAATATATTTTTTCAGACTACAACATAAAAATAAATCCACAGAGCATTTGAGAATTATAGTGAGACATTTCAGACTACACACCTTCCCCCCCCCTTAATTAAAATATTAAAACCAGTTCCCAAGTTTAGAATATCCAGCTTGAGACGTCAGAGAAGGGCAGTTTTTCAAACCACGTGCCCAACACTTTCCAGTGAAACATTTCAAAAGATTGTCTTACAAAAGCTGTGTCTATCATAAATACTTCTTAAATGCTTCCCAAAGTATGGTAGCAGGAGACCACACTCTGCAGCCAACTTGGTGAGGATGGGTCCTGCTTCTGCAGTGGTCCCCTATTCATTCAAACCCACTGATTTGAAAGACAACTAGTAGTAGTTCACACTCTGCACAGCAAAAGAGATTTAGTGTGTGAAACTTCACAGGTCAGGTCCTGACTACATATGAAAACCACCTAGGGGGATTTATAAAAGATAAAAGTGAATACTTCTATATAACAAACAAAGTGTTTTGTTTAGACTAATGAAAATTTGAGTATGCAAAGAAAACTTACTTTTGACTTAATAAGCCACAGTCCTGATCAAAGGCTGCTGTAGCAACTGCAAAACATTACAGTCAGATTGCATACACAAAGTCTGTATTTAGCCCTGGTAGAAATCTTTGCAAAGCAGCCTTCTACACTGAAATGGCATATCCTTACCTCACGCTTGTACCTGATTCCAGACTTTTAAGCCAGACATGGCCCTGATGTTTTACTCTTATAACTCAACGCTCCTGCAAGCGTGCGTATCACAGGGTACCCCAACCATCGGCTTCAGGAGACGAGAACTGGCAGCAAGCACCCACTGGCAGCCCCATTTCTACTCACATTGCACCAGCACCTTCCATCCTCAGTTTGTTTTGAACACAAACTCTGTTAGAGTAAGCTCTCTGTAGCATATATGTAGTATCTCAAAACAACAACAACAAAAAAAACCCTGCTAATGGAAACACAGAACCCCTTTTATTGGATGGGAAAAAAAAGAAAGAAAACCATCTCAAGAGGTCAACAGTCCTCGTGATGATACTAACAGCTTCCATCAGTACTTTCCTTAAAACACAATCATTTGACCCAGAGTTTTTTCGAAGTTGCCCTAGGCCACTTTAAGAATAAAGAGCTAAAACAGAACTGGTCCATTAGTGATAGAAAAGAGGAAAGCAGAAACAGCTGTCTAAACTGACTAACTGCAACATAACTGACTGATGCTTCTCCCTGTAGTGTTTCATCTTGCCCGATTCCCACGTACCACAGCCCACTGAGAGCTCATCAGACAACCTACAGCATCCCCAGCACACAGCTGCTGCTGTGGATGGGCAACGTCACAGGTGCTTTTCAGGTAAGAGTGATCAAGAATCTGTGTACTCCATAATTTCTATTCTGTCCTTGTGGCATGCATCAGATTTTCAGATAGTACCAAGCCTACTCCTCCTGCCCACTGCTCAGCTTCAAGGCAATGACCATCCAACTCTCAAAGAGGCAACCTTGGCACTAGAAAAAATACTGGATGCAGACTGAGTATCCATGACATTCATCACAGGACTCGAAGTTACTGCAACTCTGCCTGGGGTTATGATCTCTGCTCAGAAGATGCTGCTTTGAGAGATCTCTAAAGCCTGGCCAAAATTACGCAAAACTTTCCACTCACTCTTGAAAAACCTCAACATCCCAAGGTACCAAAACAAGCCTTCGGCAGCATTTAAAACCATCACAGCAGCCTCAGATTTACTATGCTTTTTGACATTATTCTATGCACTCTCTTAGTATAGCAAATACCAAGATACACACAAGGCAATTCATTATTAACATGCACTGGTACAGTGCAGCAGATTGGGCTGTGAAGAACACAGCAGAGGATTTGCTGCACCTTAAAGCTCCATCCCCTTGAGGCACTCCCTCCATCCTCCACCTGCCCTTCTCTCACACTGATCTGCACATCCCAGCAACCCACACAAGCTGCCAGCCCCTCTCCTGCTCAGATTTCAAACCCATCACCTCCTGAAGAAGTTGGAGGCTGAAGGTCTCATCTGCTCTTCTCCCAGCTCTCAGGTATTTCCCATCCTTCACGACAAGAGCTGCCATAGAAGATGGATTTAAAAGCACCATTTGTCAAATTATTTCCTTTTTCAACTACTTTGGAAGATTTTGAGCGGTTTTGTTCAATTTTAGAGGGGACTTCTCTGAATAAAAACAACATTCAGTCTTGTCATAATGATCATGAGAGCAAAAGGGAGAGGAAGGCCAAATAAATAAATAAATAAACAAACACCCCTCAGTCTGACCAGTGTCAGGTTTTGCAATTAAATCAGCCTTTCAGACAAAACAATATGCATCTTTTCCAGTGAGTGGATAAGGTGTTACTGTACAAGGTGTTTGTTCTTCTGTATCAGAGTCAATGGATATGTTGTGTTTTGCTAGGAAAGTTGCTGGGGGAAGGAAGAGGGAGAGAGAAAAAGGGAGGGCAGGAGGAACAAACAGCTTATCTGCAAAAACACTCCAGTTTCTGAGGAAAAAGTCTTACACATCTGTAATTTCATTTAGACACCAGATAATGTTTTTTCAACCTAATTGGTTCTGACAAGCAAAACATTTTTTGTGATTTTATACATGGGCATCCTTTCAAACTCCTCAAAATGTTTTCTTGTTTTCTGAGCAACAACTGATAAGCCGTTTTCTAAGTCTGTCCAAATACAGAGTTTTACAGTAAAAGTTTTCAGTCTGTCACTGTGCCTAATGGATAGCATGGGGGCTTTTCCACGGAGTCCCATGAGAATCAAAGGAACCAGTTCTTAATGGGCTCTGTGAGCTGGCTGCAGAGCTATCTTTCAGGCATTCACACTACAGAGGGAACAAGGAGCAGAAACTTTCTGCAACACAGCAACCATTCTCATACCATTTAATAAAGACTAACGATCTGAAATGGACATAATTTCAGAGTCGGCAGGTAAAAATACAAGGTCAGCAGTGCTCACTTAAATTAATTTGTAGCCGACTGCATAATAGCTTGGGCACTGACTTAGAGGAAAAGAGCTAGGAAAGATTTCAAGAAATGGCCTACTTCATCTTCTAGACCCAAGTCTATTTGGCTACCTACAAAAGGCAAATAAACCTGCATTTTTAGAATAAAACAGCCTGAATTTCCCATTCCACTAACATGGTAGGTGGTTAGTGTAAAAAGAAAAACTGATCAGAGAAAGGAGGGGTCATGGTAGCTGCACAACTTTCACTAGATTACTAAAAGCAAACAGAAAAGCTTATGCAACTCTGACACTGAGACAATAAAGAAATGGAAATCTGACAATAATTTTTTTCCTAGAAATTCCATTTGGTTTTGGTTAACACTTATTGAACAGAGATGCCTAACAAACAATTGAATAGTACCTCACTTGACATGTAATAATTAAGCACAGACAAAGAGCACTAGGTCCATATCATAGGATGATCTCAAGAACTCCTAGGATAAATAAGGCATGAATTTTATGATGTATTACATTAATAAAAATCACACTGCATGGACAACTCTTGCTTTAGAAACAAAAGCATCTAACAAAGTGACCCTCCAAAAAAAATATTTAAAAAAAAAGAAGGGGGAAGGGAGAAGAAATTTTCATTTTATCTTGAAGCTGACACAGTTTTCCTTCTGGGAAATTTTCCACAATGTGTATCCTCTAAAACATGCCTTGATATCTGGCATGCAATCAGCTTAACATCCTGCACAGCACAAACAGATCACGTTCTATAAATGCTGGGTTTTTTTAATCCATTTATGCATATAGGCAATAAGATTAAGAGAACTTTTAAAAAAAATAAAAAACCCAACAAACTTTAAAACATTTCAAATATCTTAATCAATCTGTTTTGTTCCCACCAAGATTCCTGTTAATTTACTCTGTATATAAAATGATACATACCCCACTTAATTCAGAATTAAACATTTTCATCGTAATTTAAATCTCTGCACTCAGTATCTACTAATTTCTTTGCACCCTACATCACATCCAGAACAGCTAAATAAATGAAATTCATGACATCAAAAAAACCTACATACAGAAACCTTACTGTAAAAATCCACATTAGGCACCCACTGGCCTGATCCTAGTAGCTATTCTATTCTAGCCAGCACAGATCATCCTTCTCCCCTTCACCCAGCTCAGTGCCAGCACAACTCAGCCAGCTCCGGGCACGGCTGTGCTCTTATCCCATCTGATGTAACCTGATGAATAAGCAATCTCAGACAAAATAAATCATTACTGTTTGCAAAACCAAAGGAAGTCAGACTGCTTGCCAGACCTTAATGCTTCACTCCTGACCTCCTCAGTGTGGCTACTTTCACTTTACAACAGAAATGAATACAAACCCCTTCATCCTCGGTGAGAAATCTTCCTAAAACTAAACAGCATCCACCCCGAGAGAAAGCACTCTCTATGAAAGACCAGTCATTTCAGGCTGGTATGCATCCTGTTCTGGAAATGAGCAAGCCACAAGGCTGTATGTTTACTATTAAAACAGACTATTGAGGCAAAAATAAGGGATGGAACACTTTTTTTTTCTATGAGAGATTTAAACAATTAACTGCAGAGGGGGGAAAAAAGTAACTCTGAAATAGTTATCATGGACAGCAGTGTGGCTGCAGTATGGTGGTTGCTAACACTGAAAAGTGTCCCTATTCTGGTCATTCCAAATGTCAAAGACCAACTACAGAAAGTTCTGATATCAGTAGCACAGGTCAAAGCTGGAAATTTTCACTTTTATTGGAACTCCTGTTACTAATTTACAACAAATACCACCAGCACCAGGTTTCACACATGGTCAGTCATGAAAGCTAGCATGCTCCAAAGAGTGAAGTGCTATACTGACAATGAGGGTATCTCAATCTTCTTCCTGATACTGCCACTAGCTTACAAAAACAAGTCACTCCACCTCTGTTTCATCATCTGTAACATGGAGGGAAGGATTTGTAGTAAAGCTGTTCCAGAGTTTTAAAGACAATGTATCTTCTGATAGAAAAAAAAGATTAAATTATTAGATTAAATGAAAATATGTTAATTTCCCCCCCTAGTCTTCTGACTGATATCAGGGAATTTTAAATATCCCACTTGAGCTGTCTTATGTTTATTGGGGGGGGGAGACAGGGAGGGGGAAAATCACCATTTCCCAGAGTATAACTCAAGAGGGTTTTGAGCTATCAGAAAGTTTCTATTTTCTTAAATTTAAGAAGACAATGTTCCCACACAGCTTAATACACTTTCTATTTTCAAAGGCAAAAAATATCGCCATCTTTTCTGTTTACTTAGCAAAAGAAGTTATGATGTATTCAGCACTCCATTACCATGACAACAGTTTAATAAAAATCTTTTCCACAGGGCAAGGATTTGGGAAAGCTGTTTTGTTTGATTTAGACATCTATTTAAATTCCTTCTCTTACAACCTCAGCTACTGCAGGCTCTCAAAGAACAGCTTTAGACAGAAGGCAAAATGAAGAAATCCCTCCCTTCAGATGACTCCTTTAACTTTGCCTGAAGTTCATTTAACAGGCTTGCTCAATTAAACCCGCACCATGGATCTATCTTGTCAGAAATACCAACTGGACCCTTACCACACTCCCATCCTGCTCCTGCTCCTCCTCTTTTCCTCTGCTAAAGGCGCTGGATACTTTCTCCTGCTGTGGTGTTTGTTCATTAATCATCCCAAGCCGCTCCCACACATGCAACGAATTCTTCCCAGAGCGTCTCAGCAAGACACTCTCCCTGCACCGAAGCCCTGGCCAGGGAGGAACAGCCTTGCGCCATCACCTCCAGGCAGTGTGGGGCTCCAGCTGCTCTCCCACGCTCAGCGCTGGCTCCCCAAGTCCCCACGCCCCTTGACATCAGCTGGCTGGAACCATAAGAAAAAGGGAACTGCAGTTACACGGGAAAGGAGGACGTTATAGGGAAGCTGCACAGATTCTGCACAGGAGAGTCACACCATATTAAAACTATTAAGATGATTTGATGAGGACAATAAGCACATGGTAATCAGGCTGGCTGAAACACATCTCAAGTTCTCCCCAAAACTTTGATAAACTCCTCTCTCCCTGCCTCAATTTTTAACACTCTTCAAGAAACTCAACTTCCATGAAACAAAGAGGAAGGCCATTTTAAATTAGTAATTGATTAACATGGGGAAACGAAGTGCAAGAATTGAGAACAACCCAAAAGAAGAAAGATGACAACAGGGTACATGGAGAGCTGTGGGCAACGTGTACCACTCTGTACAGTCATTGTTGCACTCTCTCATATCAGGTAAGTTCTAGACTTTCCTGATAATACAGAGCCAGCTTTAGTATTGATTAAACCGACTGGAAACACTCAGAAGGAAATTTAGTGCTCAGTGATTCAAACAGCAATAAACATTTACAATGAAGCGATAAAACAGCAGATGAAAATCAACCGTCAGTTAAAGCAAAATCCAGGGGAAATGTGCCATACGCTGTGCAGTGGTAACGTAGCCCAACCCACCTCCAGGAAAAAAACCTCAGGGAATGGTATTGTAGTATTTCTTATATGAGAAGTACCAAGGACACCACATTAAATTCTTTCAAGAAAGACTTTCAGATAAGGTGAAAAGCAGCTAAAAACAAATAGCTTAGGCAGGCTGTGTTTGCCAAAGACGTAAACAACAGATACAAAAAGCAACTATGAAAATTCATCACGGCATGGCCTGTGAAGGGCTATGGAGAACAGTCACAGGGATACAGCCTTCCCCCCGCACCCACCCAGCAGGTACCTACACCACAAATTGCTAGAAACCCATACATGCGTGGGCACACTCGTGAAGAATCCCTGGCAAGCACTCTTTTTTTTTGTTCTTAAGGATCCCTGACTGGCCCCTGTCAGAGTTAAAGCATGGCAAGTGCAGCAGTATTGGGGCAAAAAGTAGAGCAAACCCCTAGGATTCAGGAGGAGCATGGTACTATTCAAGGAAAACCTTGTAGCTCAAAGAAGCATTTTAAGCCACTTCCGTCAGCAAAAGAAGGCACCTCTCTCTGCTCACCACTGATCCTGTCCCCAGGAGTTGTGCCCATTCTCGCACACAAGCATTTGTTGCGGCTCCATAGAGACCAGATCTGAGAAGTTATCTATGTTAAAGATAACATAGCAGAAGTGCCAATACATAAACTCATTTTTGAAAATCGGATGTCTCCCTCATTAGACCCCTTTTGACTGTGCTAACGTTTGTATCAACACAAAGGAGAAGGCCAAAAGAGGATCCAAGACTGCTCCTCCACGCAGCAGTGCCCATTCAAAGGCACTTTGCTCAGACCAAAGGGCTTGTCAAGCTACAGCCTTGCTTGTTCTCTGTAATGTTAGGCTGAGATCAGCAAAAAGAGAAAGCCAGAAAGCCAAACCAGACACAGGCCATGCCATGCCCAACAGACCTCTGGACATGAGCACTGAAGCAGTTGTGGCAGCTTCCTTCCACTTATTCAGAAAAGGCGCTTTGATGTTGGGGAATTTTCATGAAGGTTTGTGCTGCAAGGGCTGGGATGCAGGCAGCTTCCCCTGCTGCAAAAAACAAGGAAACAGTGACTCTGCTTCTCCTAACAGCAGCAGGGAAGAGAAGAAATCATTGTTTTCTTCATAAAGAGGATCTTAATGTTGAGTAAGTTGACTCAACTTGGTTAAGTGAAGTCACCTGGCTGACTTTGCTAACTGGCAGGGTTGGGGGGATCCAAAAGTAACCATGGTCAGGAAGTCAGTGATCAAAGTAAAGTCAAAAATTAATTTATTTTTTTATTTATATGACCTCTAAAAGGGATATCTTAGAGAGGGAGGGGACTGAGATTTAAAGCACCTGTCTGCATTAGCTTTTGCTTTTATTTAAAAGGTTACTTTGAAAATTGACATTGAAGTGTCAAGGCTAGGCTCTCCGCATCATTGCGCCATTCTGTATGGCATGAAACTACAGATTTAATACACACGTAAACAAAAGCAGTTTAAAACAGAAAAACACATAAAACTTCTTCTTTTCTTATTATTAATAGAGAAGACCAGGATGAAAAAAAGGCACTAAAAAGGAAGCCAAACTAATTGTTTTAAATGTTAACTTTCATGATGACGCAATTACCCAAATGACACCATTTATTTCTCAGGGATTCTGTTAATCACAGCTGGAGCTCATAACGCAAGAGATGCTGTGCACATGCTTACGAACAGGTTGCATACTCATCTGTTCAGGAATAAATTTACAGCAAGAAGCGTCAAGGCAGAACTGGAGAAAGCCTCTGTTTAAAGCATTTCAGAGTAATTGTTAAATCTCAG
>VZTV01009575.1:48691-70989 GCA_013400875.1 Anhinga rufa
CGGATGATGAGAGGTTAATTTCAGCTCCACTTGCCATAGGGAGGGGGAAGAGACCCGGGAAAACTGAGGCACTCAGACCATGAAGATCCATAGTGGAAAGATATGATGGCTGGGTGGCTCTCTTCTATAGAGAAATTTTAGATATCTATCCTTTAAAATGTTTAAACCAGCTTATTTACAACACTAAATTCGGGGGACAGAGATACGGTTATTTCATGTTAATCTTTCTTCCTCTTTAGCAATTCAGGAGCTGGTCTGTCAGCCTGTAACTACCACCATGCTAACCACTTAAAATATTTTGGGGTTCTCAAGCCAACCTTTCCAATGATTGCTAGCATCACCAGTCACTGAGCACCACCCCTACCAAAAGCTGTCCCGGAGGGGCTAAGATTACCCTAGCCCGAAGGCCAAAAGCTGCCTTCTGATGGGAATTCAGGCACTTTGGGATGCTGGCAGGGTGGTGAGGCCACTGCTCGTCCCGCTGTTCATGCCCACATGTTCCCTTGCTCTGCCAACAGAGAATGTAGACTTCTGTTAGCAGGAGCTTAAGAGAGCTATCACCTCCCATTTTTCAGTTAATGCCTTTGTCCTTGTTGATACCATAGTAACCTTGCCCCTCACATTAAAGAGTGAGATTTTCTATTAAAATTTGTGTATTTTCATTAATATAGTCCATAAGATAGCTATAAAACATTTTATTTTATCCTCATTGAATCCATACATTTTCTCCTTTCTAAACAGGATATGAGCAGGATCCTTCTTCTTAGCCCTGGGTGTAGCAGAGCCCTTTCCCCCACCCTCGTGACATGGAACACAGTTTTTCCTCCTGCTAGCAAAAAGGCTAACCCATTTCCCATGCTCTTCCTTGGTAAGCAGTAGAGTCTTCCTCCCATGAACACCTCATCACAGGCAAAAAACCCCAAGATTCAGATAAGGAAGGGGGATGGTCCTTGTCTCATAAGAATGTTTACTATACATAGATTTATATTTTGTAAATACTATTATCATCTTAGGCTCACAAAATGTAACAGTAATAAGAGGTATGGGGGAAAAAACAATAACAGAAGTAGAGGGATGCACGTGTTGGGGAGTGATCTGAGGTTGCTCTTGGCTTAATAAATATGAGCCCAAGCTGGCAGAAAAAGCAGGTGTTTGAAGTAGCACACAAAAGATGAGGGCCAAAACTTATTAAACTTGGGCACTTAAATTTAAGGACAGAACAGCTGTCCACAAAACAACCAAAACTGACAGAAACATCAAAGCATGCACCTGATTAAATTATCTCAGTGTCCCAATATCATGCATCTAAGCTGGGAACTTCTGTCTATATCAAGTCAAAAACTAAATTTTAAAAGGTTTAAAAAAACAGTTAAGAGACATCATTAGAACTGCCTTTGTACTAAAGGCAATATAGGCTGCCTGTTTTTTTGAGATACTCATATGACATTTACATGGGTCATCATGTAAAGCATTCGAACCATTCATCTGCAAGATGCTGGGGCACCTGTTTAGTAGAGGAAGCATGCTAGACTAAAATCAAGGACATGTAAATTCAGTTCTGCTTCTGTCCCTAACAGCACACGTAGACAATGCAGGTGAAGGTAAGCCGGGCATACCATCTTCTGACTTACTTTAGCTTCTGTTAAAACATGACTTGAGGGTCTGCAAGAACATTCTTGTAGAAATCATACATGAGTTTGCTCAGAGTGGGAACTTCATTCAAGGGCCTGCAACCCACCTAAAGGAAAAAGATGCAAGCCAGGAGGGGGAAAAAAAACCCCACCAGATGACTTCCCCAAAGTTACACAGCAGGTAAGTGCTGGAACTAAGAATTGATTTCAGGTCTTTTTAACCCTTGCCTAACATCCTGTGCCCATACAAGACACACTGCCCCTGTGAATTTTTAAAAGGGAATAGTCACAGATGATACAGGAAAGCAGCAAAACAGATTAAGTAAAACATCAAGGACTTTGCTGAAAGCCTCTTGTGGCTTTCCATTTTGTTTAGCAGACAGCATTTAGAAAGGTGTCAAAACATTCTCTTCAATACTAAAGCATCTTACTCAGACATCTCTCTCAAAGCCTGAGTCTTGCTTAACAAGAAACTACTTGTTCCTTAGTGCAATCTCTTTAGCTACTTCTGCTTTATCCTACTTGATACCTCCTCTGCCATAGGTGCCATTGTTTATTTCCCTTTCTCAAAATCAAGAAACTGCAACATTCCTTTCAGTCAACATCAGCATAATTGCATTTCTCCAAATGGAAAGCAAGTTACCTGGCATTAATAAATGTCCTTCACCACAAAACTTCAAGTCTTTAGCCACCACTACATACCACCTGAACAGCAATAAAGAAGTGCTGCAACTTTTCCCCATGCTACTACTTCTAAGTGGTACAACAGGCACGGCTCTAGTTGTCTGTAATGCACTAAGCCTAGTGGTTTAGTGCAGTTTCAGTAAGAGTTATTTAGTACAGAGTGGAGAGAGTATATGCTCTTCCTCTTCAACAGTGCAGAAAGTTATCTTTGACTGAAAGATGTTTTTTACACTGATTTCATCCCCCTCTTATGCTCCCCAAGAATAAGTGAGCTTTGGTGGCTCTTGTACATCAGAGCTCAGAGATGATTACAGACTTGCCAAATTAAATAAGACAAGTTATTAAGAAATCAACACCACTTATTTCTATTTCTTAAAAATCACCAATCATGAATACCAAATGATAAAAATGATTGGTTGAAAAAACATTGCTTGTATTTACAAAGATGATACAGTCTAGGCAGCTTAACCTATCAGCATGTAACTACCCTTTGTTAGCTGATCTTGTCCTATGAGATAATACTACTTAGTCCATGCTTTATTTGAAATCTGATAAAACTTTAGGTTTAGACACATTTATGTTTTAGATGTGCTTGTTTTTATAAACACTCTCAGGAACTGGATGCTGGAAGCTCAAATGCAGTGCAATTTGCAACTGAATACCCAAGAACAGTTTTATGTTACAAATAACAATTATAATTCAAGTTTATCTCCACTACCCAAAAGGAAAAAATTACCACTCCAACATTAGGGACACAGAAAGGAAAGCACTTTCTGGATACATAACGCAGCATGGGTTTGATTTTTATACAAACTTGAAAAATCGTAAAGCCTTGTGTAAAAAGCAGAACGAGGAATTCCATATTTTAATCAACTTTGAAATAAACCCTGTACCTTACCGTGCAAAATAGCCTTGTCTTCGTTCCTTCTTCTCCTCCTTGGTCTCCATTATGTACAGTCAAATGGGCAAGGTGAGCAGCCAAGCGTGATGGTCTTTTTCCCCTCAGTACCTCATATCCACGCAGAGTCCCCTGTATATAACATTTAAAAACAGGAAGTTTATAAATCAACATGTCAGCAACACCTACAAAAACCAATAGGGTTGTGAAAATGCAGTTAACTCAGTGACAAAGCAAAGTAAAACTTTAACCAGTCAATGCTTGCCATGTGATATCCATTTAGTATACTATGAGACAAAAAACAATAAATGCACTCAAGGCCAGTTTCTCCAGCAGGGGAAGAGAGATTCTGCAAAGCAGGTAACCCAAAAAGCAGTAGCAGGTTTTAAAACCCTGGAAGGATTAAAATATTTTACAAGCCGTTAAGTTTATACCAAAACATCATCCTGGTTTCATGTGTTTTATAGACAGGAGGATCAAGAGAAGCTTTCGAAATATCTAGTACAAACAGTATAACCAGAAAGACACAAAAAGTTCACTTTCTAAAAATTCTGTAAAACAGTGAGAAATACAGAAGTTTTAAAACAGATTAAAGAAAAAAAAAGAGCGATCTACATTCTTTACACAGGTTTTACTGTTGTGAACAATACGCAAGTCCAAAGAAATACAAAGGGAGGAACACAGTGCGTGGGTGTCCTGCTCACCAGATGAATTGCAGTCACCTTGAGATAGACGGGACTAGGGAAGGTTTTCTGAGAAGTAAAAAAAAAAAAAAAGAAGAAAAAAAAGACCAGTAACACTGGCTTTTGACACAGAAATCACCACCTCTTTGCAGAATGCCATACTGAGGCACTTGGAAACCAGGAGCTGGGAATTTCAGAACTGCTTGGTAATTACTGAAATTAATGACATGCCACATGAATTGCTGCCCAAGATCTCTGCCAAGATGTGTTATCCTCTTTTCCTCTCCAACATACACTCAACCTACCGTGATGGCTTGTGCACAGGCACAAAGTAAGTTAACGTCTTAAGAGTTCTTTATCAGTATTCCAGATTACAGTTTAAACCAGAAGTTACTACTAAACGTTGTACCTAATGGGCTGTGTAACAAAGAAATGGAAGCCACATAAATTATGATTCATAGCAAAAGATGAAAAATTCCTCCAGGACCTAATCAGTTCCCATTATTTTCCCCTGCATTAAAAGATCATAAGCTACAAACTGCCAGATGTCAACAAAAGAGATAATGTAGCAAAAATAGCCTAATCTACTTGAAAAGCCTAAGAACATATCATGCTGAATTCTATCAGAAATACTTGCCGTAATTGTCTCTCCATATCTATGGAGCACCAGTCCACAGCAATTCCAGTCCATTGCTTCAAAATGCACTTTTACTTACTCATTAATTTTGAATACATCCAGTGCATCAAAAATAATCTAGTCTCTCTGATCTTTATGCATCAGGTAGAGTCTTACAGTAATGGTCTTTACTCTCTTCAAATGGCAAATTTACCTATGACATCTTTGGCTTTATAAAGAGAATACTTTTTTATCTCTGCAAGTTAACGTGTGTCACAGTCTTCAGCCAGGCACAGAAACCTACATGATAGTAGTCTAAGAATAGTATCAAAACAAATTGTCCTGCTCACATGTCCAGTCTGCAGGAAGATATCACATACTTCCTGAGAATCTGATGCATCCTTATCTTCCCTGTTGGGGCAGGTCCTGAGAGCTTCAGAGAAGATCCTCTGTATTTAGAGTTACAATAAATCTTTCAAAGCATACAACTACAACCTCTATAGCAAACTACAAAGAGTTCAAAGAAAGAGGAACCATTCCTTCCCCTCTGCCTGCTTTGCATTCACTACACTCTTCAATGTGTGCACAAGGGCACTGACAGGCCAGAGTTCAGTCTCACATTGATACCAAGAACTATCAACCAACCACAGAGCACTGAGTAATATTAAACCCACGACCACGAGGATGGTGGGACCCATGGAAATGAGAAGAGGGAAGCGGGGGAAGCCCCTCTCACCTCACTGAAATGAGATCAGCTGGGATGGAGGGGAGCGAGAGCCATCCTCAGGGCCTCACTCTGTGCCAGAGTCAGCAGCACACTCCTTCCATTCATTCCCTTCCTCTCCCATGATCTACGGGCCCCACCCAGGGGAATAACAGCCCTGCTCCAACATGGTGCTGGCAGATGAAGGGAGCGCTACTGCCCAGGGAGCCAGGAAGAGAAAACCCTACCTGCCCCCAGCCCTGTCTAGCCCAGTGCGGGAGCAGCCACCCCCTGCTTCGGCAAAGAGCGGCACGGAGAGAGGAGGTAGGGCTTAAGCCTCAACCCAACCACAGGTGCTGCAGGAGGTGCCAGCACCAAACCAGCGTGGCATTGCTCAGCTCGCCAATTCCAAGGTTTGCTGTTTGCTTTCATCAACGCTAAACAAAGCTCACAATGACAACGCGGGTATGCAGCCTGTTCTTCCCACATCAGCTAAATGCAATTCCAAGTTCTTTCCCACGGTGAGGAGGAATAAATCAAGAACTTTAACAAAAAAAAAAATGTTCAGAACAGATGGGCACTCAGAAAATTGGAATGTTATCCATAGACCAGAAGTAACAAAGGCATATCAGGTGAATTTTTTTCTTTTGCTGATAAATACACAGGGATCTCATATCCAGTCACCAGTTAAAGAAAATGTTCACAATAAAATAATTTAACATCAGGTTCTACTCTGACTTAAAACTTATTTAGCTCACCTTAAAAGAAACAAAGGTGATGTTCTAGGAAGGCATATTTAAGGCTGAAAATTATACTTTGGAAATGTAGTACTAGGAAAAGCAAATTGATTAGTAGGAGTGCAGACTTCATAACCACTGAGCTTACTTTTGCTGTTGGGGAATTTTTCATGTGCTTGTTGGCTTCAAGGAAAAAAACAAAAGCCTGAAAGCTAGGAGGACCACGGCATAACTTGCAGTAATTGCTACTGAAAACTAGTATTTCTGAAAGGTCCTTTTCAATTTTTAGTTCTTTAAGCAGTAACAGTACAAAAGCCACATTTACTTTATAGGTTGTCACTGATGGTTTAAAGTTACATCAAAAAAAGTAAACCCGCTCCACAGTCCCCCGCTACTTGTCCTTTGATATCTCCCAAGGAAGAAATCCTGCTTAATTAACTGCTTAAGATGTTATTAAGGATATATGATTAAAACGAATCTTGGTTTCCTGGAAGCTCCTTTCTGGTAGAGATGAAGACTGAATCGGGCAGACTATTAAAAATGCCCATATTTAGGGGATATTTATATGCTGGGAGACAGACATCTTACTTGTCTATCATGAGTACAGTCCAAACTCAAATTATGACAAAGCTGCTTTTATAGAAATTTCAGGCTCAGTTTAACCCTTTCTACACTGAAACAGAAATAGACAGTGAAAAGCTTTTATTACATGTCTACAGCAATGCTAATTCTTTTATTAGCTAATTTCAAGAGCAAAGATATTCCCCATGGACAAATAATGCATTTAAGTAAGGATCCTGTTAAAAATTTGCCACTCTCCAAATTTAGCACCTGATAATTGTATGAAAAAAGAACAAAATACAGCAAAAAGTACGGTATATTTTTATGTTATATTTGTATGTTAGTCCTATTGCTCTGGATTTTTTTCATTTCTATTAGCATATTTTTGGATACTTGCTTTGTCTGTTTAGGCTTGCTGCCAGGGAGTTTTGGGGATGCTGCTGGGAGTTTGTAATGAGGGTGGGAATGCTCCACCGAGACCACAAAACAAACACGAAAGAAAAGTTTAAAAAAAAGAAAAAATAAACAAACCACAGGAACAGACTAAACTCCCGACTGTGGGTACTGCAACTGCCACCACTGTCCCAAGACCTCCAGAAATGCTGCTTCCAGCTCCTGCTGCCCGCTCTGCCACCTGGCACTGCAGGACAGCAGCCTACTGTCACGGTACATTCAAAGCAGCAGAAGAGGAAGATGCTCCAAGCATGAGGATGAACAAAGAGGAAGGGAACTGTATTTTTGAGGGAAACATTAAAAATAAATAACTACATGAATAGAGTGTTCTAAGTCTTCTAAAGACTTTGACAAGTTTTTCCTACTTTCTTTAATTATTTTTCTTCTCTTTTCCCTCCCTTCTCAGGCATGAAGATTAACATACCTTGCTACTCGCGGCATTAACAGTTTGTGTTTTCATGAGACAACAAAAGGACCTGCTTGCTGCACTCAGGGTTAAACACCCAGAAATCCTGTTTGCTGGCTCTAAAGCATCAATGATCAATCCTCCAACTGTGAGCATTATTTTCCAAAACCTTGTACATGAACAACCGCACATCCAAAGCACTAGCAAAGCAGAAGCCAATGAACTGATTATTTTTAGAATACTCAATGGACTTGATAGCTTGTCGCTGGCTATCTGTGCCCACTGCAAGTCCTGGAAAGACAGATTTTAAAAAAAAAATAATGTTCAAGATTTGTGAAAGTATATAGGGAGAATTGCACATTCTGTAGAGTCAATACCTCTCAACCAATGAGGTAGGAAAACACTGTAAATCCCTACTTTGCAAATGGGGAACTTAACTAGAGGAAGTAACTCCACACTCTTCAGATGAGAGCAGAAAAGCAACATGTGAAAGTATCCTCCCACCAGCTTTAATCCAATCAGCCCCAATTAACCAGCAGCAATGAGAACAAGGAAGGAGACTAATCTGACAAGGAACTAGTTATTATTTTCTGTGTAAAATTTAAACTGCCAAACTTTGGAGACCCATAGCACAGTCTCACCTTTATTTGGCTCTGTGGACATATGCATAGCAATGAAAGTTCAGATCCACAAAGAGAAATAAAAAGCCTAACTCCTCTGAGGATCTAGGTTTAAATGGTGCTCTTGGCTCCTTCAGGAAATATGTAATAAGGTTATTAATTGAATTTAGGGAAACCAAATCAAGGGTAGTGTCCTGTACCTTAGTAGAGGCCCCACAAGGCAAGCAATGGTGGCAGCAATCATACTATGAAAAACAAGGAGGGGAGGCGAGAGGCCTAAGTAACAAATTTTCCACAGTTAGGAAGACAGAACAGATTAAAGCAGAAGACTCCCAGTGAGAGCAGGGAGACCCCACTGTGCCGAGGGAACAGGGTGCTGCCCAGACACACCATGAGGCCCGCACCTGCTCGCTAGTGCAGCATCCCATACAATGTTAGTTTTTTGGTTTGGTTTGGTTTTTTGTTGGGGTTTTTTTTTTTTTTTGCTTCTCTATTTTACCTCTGCCCCTGAGACTACAGGCAAACATCACACACATCTGTTCATACCACTGCACACTTCCTTACTATCATCTGCTGCAATACAAATATTAAAATGTTGCCACTAGTCATTTTTGGACGTGAAGGATTACTAATGATTCTGCTTAGATCTGCAAATCTGCAGCAGTGACTTCTTGCAAATAATAAGTCTTCTGGGTACATCTGCCAATTCTGACCCCTAAAAAAAGCACCAGGAGAGATAACAAGGATTATACCAACAAGTCAATATTAAGACCAAAAAAAGGAAAGGTATGTATGTAGTACTTCAAGAGCAATATTAAAAATGTCTATCAAGCTGACAGAATAAGAAATTGTAGAACAAATCACAGACAGAGGGGAAGCATTTTCAGTGTATTAGATCTGAAACGGAACCCTTGGGGTTGCTATCTGCACCTCCGGTGAGCCCAAAGCAGTTTCCAAGGCACTGTGCAGACGCAAATAGATATAAACACACAGCAACAAGGTTGCAGCATGGGGTGACACAGAACACCTTTAAGCATAAGGCAACAGAAACGAGTTAACACAGAAGAGATGCATTATAATTTGCTACGGGGTCATATAAATGCATATGGTTAAGCTTCACAAGCCAAAGCACTAATATCAACTCTAGCATTCATTTCAACAGACATTTCATTTTTAAAAACAGGAAGGTGAAAGCACATTAGCACCTTATGAGAAATGCTAAACTTTGCAGTATTTCATTAATGCCTCACTGGCTAGACTAACCAGGCTGAGTTTTACTGCTTTTATATTCTGCTAGTGTATTTCATGCAGTGTAATAGTAAAGATAAAAGTTTTAGAATAAACACTACAGCATCTCAAGATCAAAAGGTAACAGAAATGCACAGCCAGCAAAGAAGAAAGTAAGCCACAACTTTTTTTAGTCTTTTCTTCAGGCAGAATGACCTAGCTAAAAGTGAGACTGGAAGCTTTTAGTAGAGCACTAGCACAAGCCAATAAAACACAGCACAGACTAATTACATTAAGTTAGATTCAGCAGAATGGACAAAAAATAGTTTATTCTAAAGGTATCTTGATATAAATATAGAATTGTTTCAATACAATTACATAGTTACATTATAATTGACATGTAAAATATAATGCTATTTCAAAAACATTAATAAGCTCTATAAAGAAGTTCCAGTCCATTATACATAACTGAAGGGTGCTAAAGTAACCTAGGAGAACTTCTCCACCTCAATGAAATTGAGGCTGATGACTCAACCCTTACTTAGGTGAATAACCCTTATATATGCACACAACTCCACTGACCTTTAAAGTACTAAGCCGGTCGTGTTTCTTGTAACAAGGGTGGACTCTTAAAATCCCCAAATAATTAAAATGCAAAAAGTAAAAGACTGAAAATTTGTATGCAGAAGCAATTTCTGGAGTTCTTGTTCAGAATAAACACAGACCATTATCACAATTTCTCTACCTCCAAATGGAGAGAGAGAGATTCCACGTGGCTATTGCACCCTGTGGACTCTCAAGAACAGTGAAGATAAGCTCGAGATAAGACAAGCAAAGGAAAGAAACACCCTTGTTCTTGAGGAACCGGCTGCAATGTTTAGGAGGTTATTATCCCCACTACAGAGGAGTAGTAAGCTAACGGTCCAAGCATTTTCATTCCCTACTAATGCAGTAAGAAAATGCTAAGCTTAGACCACCTTCAACTCATCAATTGGATCAGGCAACAGCCTGTCCACATGAACAGAGTTCAAATAAAATAAACGAGAATCAATGAAACAAACATTTCTGATTCAGAAACAGAATAACAGTAACAAAACTTGATTCAGCTCCAGTGGGCTCCCCCGCCAAATTATTTCTACCTTGCCTGGGAGGAGACTTTTACCCACTAACTGAGGCTGTCTTGTTTCACACAGAATAAGGGGAAGCAAAAGAGCTACCAGAAATTCCACATCACCAGTGGTGGTTGTCAAGAGAAAAACATCCACGTTTAAGCTTTCATCATTGGCAGCTGAACCCAACCAGATGCATTATCCATAAGGAACAATGTATTTTACTGTGTAATTTCAGCTGCAGTTGCTAGACAGAAACTGCTTCAAAACACAGTGTAAACTATTAACAGGTAGAGTGCTACACCATACCAAATGTAAAAGTGCAGTCCTGTTTGAAATTGGGCCACTTGGGAAGATTTTCACTTTTAAGACAAGAACATTGCTGCAGAAGCTTTGAAAGAATGAACACCTTCATTTTCTTGTGTCCCCTGTTTTAACCCACCCCAGTTCAAATAAGCATCAAGCCTAAGGCTTCTGAACCCCACAGCCTTTCATGCTCACATTGTACAGGTACAGGCACGTATACGGAGTCTAAATGCCAAATCCTGCATCTTTATGGACTGTTGACAGAAAATACTGGTCTCTTCCTACAAATATTTTAACAACAGGTACAAGGCAGTAGAAAAACATTAGCATTTGGATAAACAGAATTAATTCTGTAACCACTGAAATACAGAAAACCTCCTACATGTAAACAACGGAAACACCCAAGAATCTGCAGGGTGCTGGTTCCAGTTAATTGATATTCCAGTAAATTTTAGCTACTTTTATTTAAAAAGCTAAGCCTTTCAAACATTCCTCATCAAGAACATTGCTTTCATTTTACAGGTAAAAGACTGAGATCCAGAATGATCTTGTGGTTAATAAAAAGCCACAGATCTTGTAACCGCAAGGCAAATGGCTTCCCATTTGTGCCTGCCTTTCCTGGGACACCTGCCGAATTAAATCAAGTCTGTGCTTATGTCACATACTAAGGCACTTCATCACAGTTTATGTTGCATTTCCAAGTGAGATCCTAAATTGACGTACAGCATCATAGCTCCACCACCAAAGAACAGGAGGAGGATGCAGTTTACCATTTCCAGAGAGGATAAGAGAGATGTCACTGTTCTCTTACCTCTCCCTGGAGCACGCAGGCACACACACAGGACTTTTATATATATGTTTAGCAGCGTTCAACTAAAACACTAAGTACTTGCAGTTTTCTAAAAAATAAAAATTGATGAACGTTCTTAGACACATCAACTGGTATTTAGGCAATCCTCTTAGGACCACCTTGCTGATTTGGCAGTTGATGCCAGCACGTTCCTTGCTCCTAACAACTGCTAGTTTTATGATCTGTTTACAAACACATTTTGAAGAAAGCATGCACATCTATTTTGACAAGGTCAAAACATATGCATACAGATAACCGCATCACTCCCAGAGCCAATGAGTCACGGGCTCTCTATCAGGTTTTTCAGGGACATGACCAAGTCCTCCTTAGATTCCCCCCTCTGAACCAAGCAAAGGGACAGAAGCAGCAAAGTCACCCCATCCTCACCACTCCTACACAGCAGTGTGCTGAGAGGAAGTCATGTATCAAACAAAACTGGGTGACTGCCTGGTGCCACCTCCATGCCAAGCGAGCGACCATAGCTGTCCTACATCCCATACACAGAATGCTGTGAAGGGCCATTGGATCCAGTGTCACATATCCCAGGCCCAGTCATACATCAGCGTTGCTTCTATGAATTAGCTTACACAGGGCCTGAGCAGGATTTGCTCTGCCCAAACAGCAGCACCACTGCCAATAGATGTGTAGCAAATGTCCTTTGGTGATCAAGAGGACCTTGGCCAGCTGAAGTGCCAAGCCAAAGACACTGGGCTTTCGCTCGCCTGCCTCAGGCTGTTAAAATACGTCCATGCAGCAAGCAGCTGCCAGTTTGAAGTATTACTGCCCCTCACCTTCCTCCCTTTCACCTACTTCAGCTGCTTGCTACCACTCCTCCACCCAAAATTACCACAGAAATGACCTGCAGCAGAGTCAGCAGAAGTGGCTCTCTATCTGCACTTCAGTTTATATCCTGCCATGCCAGCTCACACCCACTTCCAGAGGGCTTTGCTGCACACAGCTGAACTGCGAGCACACCCTTACTTCTGCCACAGAAGGTGGACCTACAGCAGAATGCTTGGGCAGATAATTGTCGGCTAACTCCTTGAGCAGCCACTTTGTTCGGTGGGCCGCAGCAACCGCACACTTTGAAAGATGAGTGCTGCCAAGACCTACGGCCAGCATGCATGACGTGAGAAAGAGACTACAGAAAACGCATCTTCTCAGCAAACTTGCTCTCTCATGTCTCAGCTCTTTTCTCACCAACCCAATAAAGGTATTTATACCAACGGTAAATAAAGTAGAGGTACAGCAGAAAGAGACAGATGTTTGAAGAGTCACTTAAACCACAAAGATGCGGCTTGATGCTTGGCACAAATACCTGTACCGTATATCACAGGTACCATAACTCACTTTCTGCTTACAATTAGTTTAGGTCCCAAAATGTTTAAGCATGAAGTTCGGTTTATATTTGTAAGTATTTCCATTAGACTCAATGAGACTTGGTTATCATGTTCCCAGTGCTTTACAGAATAAGACCAGGCAACAAGGAAGTGCTAAAATACGAATAAACCCATCAATCTAACAGGAAGTATTAGAACTGGTCACTGGTTTTTAGGTCAGGTACATTTCCAACAATATTCATAATCATGCTATGAACATTTCTGAAGAAAAGTTTCCAGAAAGTCCACATAATTTTCAAGTTTTTAGAAAAAAGGCCCTCAAATTAACAGCCCACTGACACTACGCTGTGAAAGATTAACATTTAAATACTTTCTCCCTTTAAAAAGCAACTCAAGACGCAAAAGCTACTTGAAGGGAAAACAATTTTTAAGTTGCAGCTCAACATCCCTTTTTTTCGGTTTACTCATGCAAATTCCAGGTCATGGGTTTCTTGCTGTCACCCAGCTCCCAACTGAGAAGCAAAGGAGCTGAGGAGGGGGGTAGAAAGGACTCACAGTAATGCAATGCAAATGTTTTCCTGGCTGAAACACTGTTACAGAACCAAAATACCAGGCTTCCATAGCAACCTTAACTGTGTGTGTGGCATAGACTGTACATTAAGTAACATATTGAACAGTTTAATTGTAACAGAAAATCCTGTACATTTGTAATGTACAAAATTAACACTGGAAACCTTCATTGTTTATTTTTCAACTCCTTAACCTGCAACATTTACTGCATTATAGTCTGTTGAGTGTAACCTTGTATTACACCAACTCGCACAGCTTCACAGGTGCTCAGATATTGGCAGCATTAGGTGCATTAAAATTACAACAATAGACAGTAAACTGTACCCTCTACTCACTGCATAGTCTGCAGTCTGTTTTAAAAGCAGCAATGTTTCCAATTATTTCCTTCCTCCTTGCAAAATTCCTTTAGGTATTGTGTAACAGAATGATTTAGTTCTCTTGCTCTTCTGAAACATCCCCAAAACCTTTATTATCTTACCTTTTTCCTTCCTCCATCTCCAGATTCTTGTACAAGACTGCACACTGTTTCTGGCCTTGTACCTTGCATTTCATACACAGTAAAAACTCCCCTCTCAAACTGAATTCCCCTTGCTATATACCATAGCACAGTTACATTTACCTACCTAATTAGAGAGTCTCTCTGAATAGCTGTTTGCTTCCTTCCAGAAACAGAAAAATAAGTTTTCTCTACTTTTCTGTGTTCTAACCATCCGTGCACAGCTAAATGTCTGCTCAAAATTATTCAGGTAAATAAAGTTAGCAAACAACTTCTATGTATGCAGAGAACACAGAACAATGGAATGTTCATACAAAGCAGCTATATGCTATCCTTTTTTCAGCATATCTAATCTGAACTTTATTTGCTCAACTCTAGATGTGTTCAGTCAGTGAGATGGTTCAGGGCTTAGTCAAAAAAAGAAACAACAAAAAGTTAAAAATATGCTTGAATTAAGGTTGAGTACTGTTGCATAAAAAAACAAGTGTAGGAATTTTCTGGTGAAACAATAGCAGTATATATTTTACTTTCACATTACACAAGTGTTTTAAACATTGTTATTGAACTAAGGTGCTATTGTTGAGGAAAACAGGCTGATCTTGAAACTAAAATTCGAACATCTTACACTGACAGTATTGACAGTAACTCAGCATTTCTGAAGCTAGGTATTTCTTTTTGCAGTGGTGGAGAAGAGGAGGGAAGAACCCTTCACAAAATTTGACCTAATTTTACAAATAGCTTCAATTCCTCCAGTGCTGCATTTTCACAGAAGCCATCTCAGCTGCATCACCAGGTACTACAACGTTGCTGAGCTCGCTACTCATGTTCCAAGTGGATTCAGAGGGACTACTCACTCACACGAGTTATGCTTGCAATACCTAAGTACACATTTCCAGAACTGGGGCCCAAAGATGAAAACTGCTACCTTTCCATCCACCACAAGTTATGCCTGACATAGCTGGTAACAGTGAGTGTTTCAGATTGCCCAACACGTTTCAAATAAAACCTTGTCCTCACTTGTATACAGCTATATCAGAGTAATTGCTTGCCCTTCCTCAAGTTGAAGCCAGCCAAAACAGCGGATGTATTAATGAGTTTTGAGGATTTTTTGGTCCATGTTAAAGACTTTTTTGAGGGGCTGTAGCACTTCCAGTTTTGGTTTTAAAACTTAAAATTTGGCAGAGAGCAATTTAGACCTTTTCACAGTTGCTCTGAAAGTCTGTACAAACTGGGTAGAGACCTACACCTACACCTGGGTGCATTAGCGATTTGTAGTTAAAAAGGGCTGATGCATTACCTGTGGGAAGTATGTTACCCCAGAGCTACATTCATGTTCTTATCAATAACTATTACAAGACCTAGGATTAAAATGCACACTTCCAATCTCCAACACGTGGCTGGGCTAACCTAATGAACAGGTAATACCTGGCACTAGCTTCCAAAGGTCAAAATAGCATTTCTGAGCTATCTGCTTGCTGGACTCAGTGAAGTAAAAAGAAAAAAAAGAGTGAAGAGAAGCAGGAAGAAAGATATGTTTCAAGGCAAGACAAAGTAAATTCCAATTTATAACACAGTATGCTATCAACCTAGAGCCTTTCAGTGAGAAAATAATCATCCACAGCTCTTTCATCACAGAATACACAAGTAGTACGTGGGATGAAGAAGAAATCAGAACTTAAAACAGTTATGAAACACAGTACCAGGTAAAACTTTTATTTTAAATGCAACATAATGCTGACTGCAAAGCAGTTAAGAGTTGACCGTACTCAGTATTGAAGGTGAAGTCCTGATTTCAGTGACATCCATGGAAGTTTGATTGTTTACAAAGTTCCTAGATACTTAAAAAAAAAAAAAAAAAACACAAAAAACCCCCCCAAAAAAATGAGGCAACCAGAAGAAAGGTTTTTAAAGGCCTGTTACCATTTACTGAGGGATGACAATAATTTTGCCCGAGAAATAAATTTTCTAACTTGAAGCCCTTACATCCCAAATCCTACACAGGTCCACATGACAAAATGACACATCACGGTTACCAAATACAAAGAAATACACGTTTCCTCAGAAGCACCTTAAAATCAGGTTTGGTGCTACAGGTGGCCCCTTCAGCTCTGCCAGCTTTCCTTTTGCAAACCTCCTTGGCTTTCCGCTGGCGTTGGCACAGACTGCCCACGGCACTCTTCAATCGCGGCTCGCTCCTTAGCAGAGCAGGGCCCCATTCTGCGAGGAGCAGCATGCCCCTGCTCTGCTGGGTCTGGATCTGTATTTCCCTCCCAGGAGGAAAACAAGGAAGGGAACACACCTTCCTTGCTCTTCTCATAAGATTAATCCAAAGCATGCTCAGAGTTGACCAGGAGGGCTAGGAACTGCTCTCCTGTGTGCAGTGGTTTTTTCCACAGCTCACCACTCATGGAGGCCAGGAGAACTTGCCAACATGCGCTACTCCATAAGGTCTGGTTGTTTCCTGAGCTTCATGTTACTTGCTCTTCCCACCCTGCCTGTAGAAGATTCTGGATTTCTTGTACTTGCTGTATTGTTTTGGTCTCAAGATCAGTCTCTAGTCCCCTTCCTGTAAAACCTGCCTGTTACTTGCCAGGCTCAGCCTGGGACTGGGAACTACCAGAGTAGGGCTCAGGAAAGGACACAACTAGTTGACAAAACACTGAAACTTATTACTTGCACAATAGCATCAAGTGCATAGTGTCAACAGAGCAGGAGAAAAGAAAACTAATCTCCAGCTCCTTAATCTCTTTCCATAACAACCGGTGTGCTACATGTACTAACAGAAATCATGCATTACAAAGGGAAAACCAATTTTCAAAACAAATAACCCACTTAAATATATCCACCAAGTCATCAGTTAGCAGCAGGGTCAATTTTAAAGAATCCAGAATTTCTGTACATAAGGAAACAAATGTGCCCCAGTGAGCAACCACATCAGCACTAGTCGAATACAGGAGATTCTACTTTCCACCCTGTAAGCATGACTGCAGCAGGACACAAATGCAAATGTCACTGCACGCTCCTGCCTAGCCTCTGTGCAGTGATGTGATGACCTCCCACCACCTACTCACCTCTAGCAAGAAGGCATACCTAACCAACACAGCTCAGCATCATACACTTAAAAAAAACCAAACAAAAACCAAAAAACCCCAACCAACTAAACAAACAAAAAACACCCCAAACTACTTGTAAATCAAATGAAACTTCTTCAGCTGATAACGAAGCACAAGGCCTAGAGAACAACTCACCGCACTGGCAGAAAGCCACCCTTGTCATTCCTTTGTGGCTCTCAATTCATCTCATCACTGCTCTGATGACTACTCAGACTGCTTGCTACTCGACCCAGCACATGTGGGTGGTAAAGGGGTTTTCATGTTCATCAGCTGTTGCATAGCTGTCAATCATATGGCCCATATCTACACAAGTGACTGGCTCACAGCAGGCAAAGTCAATCTTTCACCACATACCTGGACACATTTCAGTACACTGTTCTGTAACGAAGTCAAAGTTTTTATCTCCTTGTTTCTCCACCCATTGTCACCAGGTCATCACCACTCACACCACTCATCTACTGGAAAACACCTGCATTTCAGAAGCCTTTAGAGCTGGCACAAATGGAACCACCCGGATTTTATGTCATGAGTTATCACAGCTGCTACCTTTAGCCATCAGTTTTTGGCAGCTTTACTGCAAAAGGTTTGATCGGCAACCAGGATGAAAAATAGGGACTACAAAAAGTCAAACATTACTTATATATTAGAAGCAGATAATTTCTTTTTAATGTATATTCCAAATATCATACAAATAATCTTAATGTGTGAAATTACTTTTTTATACTCCTCAATGCTTCTCTGAATTATGTGAACATTTGTGAGGAAGTATGAAGGAAAAACTCAAGCCACTCTCTGCCCTACAAAGCTTTGCCATGCTTGTCACAGCTACCAAAGCCTGCACATGGTATTATACCCAGCTTTATCAGAAGCGCCCAGGTTTTGGCATCCTATAGCTACTTAAAAAACATAGAAATGCTACTTCTTAAGTTGATGGTAAAATAAAGCCCTTGCCACCACACTGAGGCATTACTTGACCACGAGATAATTAAATACAACAACAGAGCAGTGTTACCTACTACGTTATTTGTGCACAGTGACTCCCAACACAGCACGCAAGCTCTGCTGAGCCACTGACAATATCGAGTTGTTCCTTGTGGCATCTCCTCCAGGTAACAATCTAGGCAGATCCCCATTAGCTTCTGCAATCACAGCATCACCTGAGCTGGCAGGAAGCCATCCACACCTCTTCGCCTCAGAACGAAGGTGGCAGCAAGGGTTCATAAATACTCATACTTCTTTTCTATCTGCTGCATTAGGTTACCGTATTTAAAAAGAAAATAAACCAGAAAATAAGACAGATGGCATGTGGGACAGAAAGCAGAAAAAAAACCCAGACAGGAGTAGCAGCAGATAGAGAGAACACTGTTAGAAAAGGTTACATTTACTTGAAAAATGAGTCAGGGAATAAATTACCTTTTCTTAAGATAAGGCTGAGTTCAAGTAAGCAGCAGCTCTCACTGTGACCTTCTGTAAAACAAAGCTGCGATTTTCTCTAACTGGTGCACTGGGAGAGCTCTTTGTCTGCCCGGAGAGTCTTAGATTTTGGGGAAACGGCTCTCAGATATCTACAGAAACACTACAGGAAGATCCCCAAATCAGTCACTAATGGGTGAGATTACTGTAAGAAAATTTCCTTTCTAGAAATTGGTAGCTATTAAACAAAAGGCTTTTAAATCCTGCTAAGTGAACACAGAATGAAACAAACAATCCTAATTTGACACTGTAACCAAAAGGTAAACTCAAACTTTGCCGGTATAAACAGGTATAACTTCCCTGATCAGTTTGGATGTTTTCTGTTCCTGTAAACCAGGTTGATATCACTATTACTTAAATGTGACAGGTAGCCATAGGCCTTGCATTTCAAAAAGATTGTTGAAAAAAACAAGCCTGTAAAACATATATAGTTATATATATTTATATATATATAACAAAGGCAACAAAAGAAAAAAAGCTGCACCTCAGTGGGATCTAGATGTGGCATATCAAGGAGGAGGCCTAACGCTTAATTACAACGCGTAAATACTACAGGGGACAGAATAACTGAGAGCAGGGAACAGCTTCATCTAGCCAACAAGCCCCTAGGACCACACAACACATGGAATTTGAGGCATGCAGCTGAAAGCACAGCTCACATCTTAAAAACAAGATAAATAACAGAAAGGCTTATTAAGATTATGACAAGTAGTCTGTCCCTTGAGAGCTCCAAGTCCAAGCCAGAAGTCTTCCTAAAGGATAAACTGTGGTTCCATGACAAGTCGTTAAGTCTCAAGTAAGTACAGGCGTATCACTAGGATGCTACACAGTACCAAGCTAACATACTGGACTATTTCTCTAAGCTCAGTCAGAGACTGGGAGCAGCACAGGTACACGAGCAAACCATTGCACCTGGAGTAACTCACCCTTCTCAGCACTTACTACTACCTTCTGCACTGCAACCCATCGGGAAGGTCCGCCAGACCCCACAAAGCCTGCCTGCACCCTGCCCTTACAGGAAAGCAGAGGAGAGACTGCAGATACACAACCACACAACCACAGCCCCCTACCCACCCCAAAACAGAGCGAGCAGTTTGTAACAGACACCTTCCAGCAGCAGCACAGCCGCTCATGCCTGCCTGACATTTTGATTAGGAAGAAAGTATTGCTTTCCGCCTACGATCAGAAGGGTTTGCAAAGAAAAGGAAAAAACTCATACATTAAACACATACATGGGAGTATTCTATGCGAAACATCAAGTTTGTGGGGTGAATATAATCCCTCTAGCTTGCTGTGAATGTTGTTACTGCCTCACTTTTCTATGAATCTGGCTGGGGAAAAATGACATAGGAATAAGGAAACCAGTAAGATTTAAAAAAAAAAGTAAATAAATAAAATCTGAAAACTCGTTTCTCCTACCCTGCTTTTCTTCCTGGCTAAAGGAGGGCACCTAAGTGAGTGCTCTTAATGCTGACTTCACTCTTCAGCTGTAGCATTATGTTTCCTGTTTTTGGGAAAGCAATCTTAACCCCCAGGACAAACCCGCAGCAGCAGCGTGACTTGCGCATTTCCTCCACGAGGGCACAGATCCCAAGGCCCAGCTCCCTTGCAGCAGGGAGTAAGAAACCACCAGCTCCATGGCAGGCAGCCATCCCCACTATCAATAACTACACCAACAAGCGGGTACCTCGCTAAAACAAGAGCTGTGCCTGTAAAGCCTTACACTTTTTTGGCTTATTGATCACGAGGAGGAAGAGATTTGTCAGTCTGCCGCTTCTTGGGTGATGACACTAGATTCACCCCGCCAGGAGAGCCGAGGACCACGACTGCCTGCTGCTGCTGTGCCGGGCACCCGCTGAGACACAGAGGGCAGAAGCCAGGTGCCAGATGAGGGTTTTACCATTTTTCTCAACACTGGTTATGTTCCAGCTTTCCTTCAATGCCTACTGGAAAGCAAAGGGAAATTGAGTCCCTTTGTCCCTCATTTCCATCATCATTATAATTTACAAACATCTCCAGCTGCCTGGAGCAGCAGTTTCTTGTATCAGATCATGCTGCAGAGGCTCACACTAACTTCCTACCTTTGAAACACTCACCCAGATGTATGACTGCAGGGAGCCAGTCTGGCTGCAGTACACCTATCTGTAGCGTTCTCACAATTTTGTTAATAACCTTTTTGAGAAATGTTATTCTCCAACCCAAACCAGTCTCCAATTAATTCACCTCTACTCTGAACAGAGGGAATTATTCCCTAACACTATAAGAGACTTGCAAGCTGTCCATTGAAGTCAGGACCATAAGCTAGCCAAATATTCACTAGAGCCAATCCCCAGCCAATTTTTCTCTTCTCTTTCAAAATCCTGGATACACAAAGCAACAAAGCCGTACTCCTGTACAAGGCAAGGACTGTTCCAATCCATTTTAAGTCACTTCAGCTCCAAAGGGAATCACTTATGATTTCAGTAGTAGACCTGACGAATCCAAATGGGAGTGTGGCAGCTGGTGCGGTGAGAACAGGACACCGGGCAAAGGCAAGGAGTGAGACCAGAGACTGTGCCTCACAACCGACTTAAGCAAATCAGGTTTTCTAGAAGTGTTTCTTTTTCCTAAGATAATACATGACAAGGAAAAAAGGTAATTAATTTAACTGAAGTACAGAATTTCCTTCCAAGCCCAACATTTTGATCCTTTATTTAAACAAACAAAAAACAAAACCAAAAAAACCCAAAACAATAAAAATAAAAAACCAGGAAAGCCATCGTGCAGCACTTTGTCTACAAGCAGTCCCATCAGCTTCACTACTGCTCTTCACAGGACCAACATTACTTGCCTGCTTAGATCCTTAAAATATTTTGCATATATTTATGAATATTTTCCAGGTAAAAGGATAAAAGAGAAAGCAGCCTAAAATGCACTAGGACTTAAATATTTAATTATGACTTACATTTAAAGACGTATATTCCTGATAAAGTAATTTTCATTCAGAAAGTATATACACACACATACTTCTCCTTGCATTTTCTATTGCCTTCTCCATTAATTTTCTGAAGTCCACGTGTGTATTCATACACATCCAAAAGAACAATATTAGCAAAATACGATTTCCACAGTATGTAAACACTTGCTGATACAACATGCTGAGAGGGTTCATCAATATGCATTTTAAGTACCACCCAAACACAGGCCCTTAGTCTGGGTCACGGCATTTGAGGCAAACCGTAATCAATTAATGGGCACCTACGCATCTTAAGAGTCCATCAATACGTGTTAATACAAGAAACGTATGGCTACTTAATGGGAGAACACTAATTGCGGCGTGTAAAGTAAACACATGGTGAAAGCCCGGTATTGAGTCTAAGCGTTCATCATCTAATTTCATCGCCTAGAGGACAAGCAATTACTGCATCCTTTAGCACCATAATATTGCAAACGCATCACCAACACGCAGCCTACCCCCTCCAGCAAAAAAAAACAACTCCCAAACAGGTACGGAGGATGAGGTACGGATTAAGAGACAAAAATCACTTACTAACGCGCCTCTGGCACCCGGCAGCACTTCTTAACCATGACAACCCGAGACTATAAATTACTATACGGAGCGCCTGGAACATTCCAGTAAATCACCCCAGATCTGGGGAAGGAGGGAGGAAATAAGCGAGGTTTGAAGCGGCGAAAGCCCACCGAGCAGGGCGCTCAGCTGCGGCGCCGGCTCAGGGCGGCGGCACAGGCGCGGCCGGGGCTCGCAGGAAGGGGCCGCCGGCCCGGCCCGCCGCCTCGCCCCGCCGCCCACGCACCGGGAGGAGCGCGCCGTTCCCCTCACCT
>VZTV01009580.1:0-26623 GCA_013400875.1 Anhinga rufa
AAAAAAAAAATTACAGTTCAGTGTGGTTAGGCTTTGCAGGAACTACTTACTATCAGATATAAAATTGTGGGTATTTAATCAAAGTAAGAAGCTTTCCATATCAATCACAAACAATATGACAGGCTGTCAGGACTTATTCTTCGGGGTGATAAGAGGCTGCAAAGGACTTAAGATATTCTCAGATAAATCAGTATCTCCAGTGTTCTCCAGAACACAGAATATGTGTTCTTCAACTTTTTTTCCATTAGTATTTTTTGTCTGACAATTTTACAACTCCAGCTCCTCTTCTGCTGTAGGGATGTTTCCATCAGTCTGCTGGAAGGGGCAGCCCCACTCCGCTGAAACACTTGAGCAGGTGCTGAACTTTATACATTTGAATAGCTCTGCCAAAATCAAAAGGTCCCACTGTCCAGCTTTGGTGGATCAGGGCTTCATTAAATCATAGGAAGCTGCACTGATGGTTGATATGAACTTGGCAGCACCCAGCCCTGCTCCTCTGCTCCCGCACTGCTGCTGGTATGCCTGAAATGGTTCCTTGGGAAACAAGCAGCCATGACCACTGCATGCAGCACACGTCCATGTCTGTGCTAATAGGATGAGCTCTGACCTTGGAAAAAATCCTAATTACAACTTTCACACATTCTCTACCACCATGATTTCTGTTCCTACTGTATACTCTTATGGGTCTCAGCTTTTGCATTGCAAACTCCTGGAGGCAGCAAGGCTTTCTAACTTTGGCTGCAAATATTTGCATACATGCCGAGCTGCAAGAGACTTTATCCACTGTTTATCTCTTCTTTAACACAGTTCTGTTCTGCTCATTTTTTCTCACTTCTCCTCCAAAGGGAAAGTGACAGAGTCAGCGACAACGTGCTTGCAAGTGCTGCAAGACAGAAATCCATAACCGTCTCTTCCTCCTGCTCCTTCTATGGTTTTAGATAATTAGTGGAAAAAATCTTTCCTTCAGAAGGCTACACCAGAGGAGAGGAGTATATGAAGACTTGTAACTAGAATTGGGTAGATATATTTTTGACAAATCTTTTATTCTCTTGGGAAAATAAATGGTTCTTCTGTTGTTGCGAAACAACACTCCAGCTGAGGTTGAGTTTTTCAGGTAGTTTTGACCAGCTATTGGCATTCAAGGCTTGTTTTGTGCAACCGATGGCCAAGGAGGGAGTGGCTGGGACCTCACTGAGGCTGGCAGGGAGGCAGAGGACATGGAAGGTCCGGTCCTCCCTTTCCACCTCTCACTGGGAGAGAGGCACACTCCTCCTTTCCTTGTTTCTTCATTTCTTTGTCGTGGCTGGGTAATTAAGTGTTTTATGCCAAATGAACAGCTCGCGCAGGAAGGGCTGAGAGAGACCTACCTCAGAGTTACCAAATGACTTGGGGAGACCCTGAGTCAAATCTTTGCTCTCAGCATGAAGAATGGCAGAGAGCAACATGAGCTCCAGTGCCCTTTCTTCTGAAGCACGTCTCCCAGCCGTCAAATTAGAAAGAGAACCTGAAAGAGTAAGTTTGGCTACCCAGGTCATTTGGAAGAAAATGGCTTAGCAAAAACCTGATTCTCTTCCCCAGCAGAGGCATGGCAGGGCAGCGTTTCTGTGCCACTAAGGGCAACTCTCTGTATGCCTGCTCTCCTTGGCAATTAAGGAAGACCGACTTCAAAACAAAGGTCTTTTTTGACTACAAAGGTATACATTTCTATGCACTTATCCCAGCCATAGATTGCTTATGCAATTTTACAAGCCAAACCTCCAAACCTGAAAGGTGAAATACAGTGATGGTTGACTCCATTAGCCCAACAGTTCTTTATTTGTTGCTGGTATTTATAAAAATATACACACAGGCTATTCAAATTCGGTTTTGATAGTTAATGTGCAAGTTTATCAGAGAGAGAATATATCTTGTGCTTGTACCCACATACAGTGTTTATTTATGCTTTTAAAGCATGTTTACTGGCCTTAGCAAATAATATTTCCAAGAAAGCTGCTCACAGGTTAAGCAAATAGCGAAGCAATCTGAAGACATTATTTAACGAGGGAAGTGACTCACCGGCTTAACGACAGGGAGGCCTCCACCAGCAAGCCAGGATGCCAGGGCTGGAAACCCAGGCAGAGGGAGGAGGCCCGTCGGCACGGAGCAGAGTGGTGCCATGTAGTCGGAGGGGAAATGGGGTTTGCAGCCTGCACAGCTGTGCATCAAAGACTGGGTGCCATTTTGGAAACCTGAGTTGCAAACAGGCATTTTTAGATGGTGCGGGCTTTTTTTCCTAGGAAGGGTTTGTTGTAGAGATCCCCTCATGTGCCCGTACCCACCAGCAGCTGTGCTGCAAGGGGCAGAGGCGCAGTGGGCAGAGCACAGAGGTACCCATATCCCTGGCATGGGCCAAGCACATTACAACATCTCAGGCTGAAAGATAAAAATGTCTGTTGTGTTTTCCCCTCTGGCCAGGGCCTGTCTAGCCCAATGCTGCGCTGCCCGTCCCAGCGTCTCCTGGACAGGATAGTGCGGCGCTACGCTGAGGTGCCAGACGCTGGCAGCATCTACATGGACCACCTCACTGACCGGGACAAACTGCGTCTCCTGTACACGCTGTCCGTGAATTCACATCCCATCTTGTTACAGGTATGTATCACTTCCCCCCAGCTTGAAACCCCACCCCGCAGCCCCTTGCAAGTGGAGCCTCGCATGAGATGTGCACCAGCCCCATAGCTCCAAAGGAGCTATGAAAGTACATCTCTGAGCACTGTAAATATATGGGAATGCAGCTTAAAGAGATGAGGAAAATATGCTGAAGAGAAAAGGCTTGATTTTACATGGGTGCCCAAAACGCCTTCACAGCAGAAGGAAGAAGCAACCTTAAACATGAAACTGGATGAGTTCATAACCCTGCCTTGGCAGGGCCTGGGGCGCCGGGGAAGCAGACAAGTTATAATGTAAATGGCAGAAAGCTTTGTGCTGGCACGGCTCAGCAGTCATGTGGTTTGGTTTCCACCTGGGATAACTGTACTGCTGCAAGCATGAGCTGCAGTGATGCAGGGAGCACAGCCCAGGTGTCCACACTGTAGCAAACACCCAGCACTTCTGTCCCTGAGACTGCAAAGTCTCTTACAAAACGGCCAGGCAGTTCTTACAAATTAGCATAAACTGCTTTAGCCCCACCTCACCTCCAAGCTGTGACTTCAGCTATGCAGTGCTCATGAGGGACCCATCAAAAGCTCCATGAAGACACCTAAAATTAGCTCTCCTGTGGCTAAAATTTTCATTAATTTGAAATCTATTATTATCTTGGACTTTCCGGTTAGTCTCCCTCATGGAATAAGTCTTGAAATATTAGATTCTTCTTCCTTAATTAAAAAAAAAAAGGGGGGGGNAAAAAAGAAAGCAGCATAGCTGCTCCAGGACGGAGCAGCACCTTCCCCAGCTGCTGGGCAGGCTGGGTGAGGAAGGGTTGGGGGCTGCATTAGAAAGCAAAACACCCAACACCCAGCGCTGCTGCTTGAAGCCAGCCAGGGCACCTGAAAGTCCTCCAGGAGGGAGATGAGTCCATGGGCAGCACGCAGTACCCAGAGGGCAGGGGCAATCCCCCCATTCCTGCTCTCCCCGGCAGATCTTCCCTGACGTGGAGGGATGGCCCTTCCCGCGGTACCTGGGCTCCTGCGGGCGGCTGGTGGTCAGCGCCAGCACCCGGCCCCTGCGTGACTTCTACAGCGCGGCCCCCGAGGTGGTTGCCGACCTGGCCCTCCAGCTCCTCACCGTCCTCCGCTCCATGGGCACCAACGACCTCAACTATTTCTTCTACTTCACCCATGTGGACGCTGGCACCTTCGGCGTGTTTAGCAATGGGCATCTGTTCATCCGGGATGCCAGCATGCTGGGGATCATCGACAAGGAGGAAGGTACTCAGCAGGCTCCATGGCTGCGCATCTGTCACAGGAGGGTTCAGCAAGGCAGGAGAAACAAATCTTTCACCTGCTACGCTCAGCTCTGCTGCTGACTTTTTTTTTAATCAACCAAGCAACACTTGCTAAATTAAGTAATGAAAAGTTCACAGAGAGATTTACTGACAGCAAAAGCATCAGCAGCTCCTGCCATCCTGGCTCTGAGTCGGGAAGGCGACAGGCATTTTGTTTGTGCAGTCAGCGGTTTGGTGACCTACTGTGGGTGCTTACGTCCTGCCCGGCCCCCTCAGTGGCTGGCAGCAGCATTCAGCGTGCATGGTGCTGAACGCTCTCATTTGCAGTCTTCCTAAATAACCTCTTTTAAAACATTTGCCACACAAATATCAACATTTGCAAGTAGAAATTTCATAACTTCATTTATTTTAAGTATTGGGTCAAATTAGACTCTTTTAAAGTGCATTTATCACACTAACTAATAATCATTATTATAACAAAAAAAAAACCACCCTTTTGTCATCTTTACATAAAATCAAGACTTAGTATTCACTTTTCACAGGTTACATTGGTCTACTCCTGGAAGTAGAGCTAGTCAAAGACTATTCCTCCAATAATTTAACAATTTCATTTTGAATGTTCAAATTTTCAAAAGGCCTTTGCTCAGCTCACACATTCAGCTGAGTAGATCTCAAATATTCAGAAGCAGCTGTCAGAGAATTTTCCACTGGGTTTCTTTTTCTTGTCCCAACAGCTATTACTGTTGACTCCAGCTAGATGAGCTGTTATTGCAATTTAATGACTTTGGGTAACATGGAAAAATTATGGGTTTGGCTATTTGTGGTAGTTTTTGTAGGAACGCCACGTTTTAGGTTAGTACTCCAGTTCTTCTCGCTTTTTCTGCATCAGTTTGACTTGACAGACTCCTCTCCATTTACTCTGTCAGGTGGTTCTGCAGAGCTCTGTCGTTCAGAAAAACATATATATTTCAGGAGTGTGAAAATTGGCCCATATACAGCCACAGCACAGAGTGCTTTGTGGTGAAAGATAGCCGTATCTTCAATGTAGTAACAAAGCCCTTGTAAATACAGAGGAACAGACATATGTCATTATCCAAGATTTTGCTACCATGCTTCTAACAACTGGTTTAATTGTGTCTTATAGGGAGCCAGCTGATTGATGGCCAGCAGGAGTATAAAGATATATTTAGCTGTTTGACTGTGGACTGCCAGTCTGCATTTGTGTCCTGTAACTCCATCAGAGAGAAGCACAGCCTCGTCATGGTGTGTCAAGAGCTTTTGCCTAAGCTCCTGAAGGGGAAATTCCTGCAACCCGTGCAGGAGAAAATAGACAGCTTCCTGCAGCACTGCGCTGACGGCCTCGCTGATGACCAGGGCATCAACGAGGCAGTTGCAAAGCTGGCAGAACTCCTGAAACCTCTGCGGTCTTGCGATTCACGTTTTGCCTACCGCTACCCTGACTGCAAATACAGTGACAAATACTGACAGCTTCAGAGTTGGGGTCTCCCAGGAAGGACTGGGACAGTGTCAGCCCCCTGCCAGCGTGGGAAGCAAGAAAGAACGAGGGTAGCTGGAATGAGCTGCACCAAATCTGGGTCTTCCTCATCAAGGCAGAGGAGGAAGGAGCAGAGTACACATGGGATTTATTGTTCATCTCCCAGAGATGCATTTGTTACATGGGATGTTAGACATGATGAAGGGCTTATGGATTATTAGCATTATCGTGAGTGACAGGGGCTACAGGATTAATAAATCTTATTCACGTGTTTTGGCCTTGGAAGAGTTTTCCATGCCATCCGTTAAAAAGAAACTGTCTGAAGGCAGCACACTCACAGCTAACTAGATAGAGGAGCTTTATTACCAATGAAGTCTTTCTGATTGAGATGATATATACATAATGTAGGATGGATGGAAGAACTTAAGTCTTTCCTTGTGGGGGTTTTTAAATCACAGATAAACTGAACGACCATATCAGTTCCATACCATCACCCATCCCAGATCACTTTTATAAAATATTTAAATTTTATTACTTTTATGGCACACAGAACAGAAAAATGCAATCAACAGCAGTAAAAATCTGAAAGGCCCCATGTCTCTTGAAACTTAATTTCTCTAATCCCCCAATATAATTATTTTTAGTCTTTCCCAAGTTGACAGGCAGTAACTGGAGACTAATAAGTGTTCTTGGAAAAAACCCAACTCTGGGATGTGATTGTCCAGTACATACCTTCACACTTTTGTCTCTAAAGAAAACTGAAGGAACCGTTTGCACAAAACCATTTAAATGGGAAAATTACCTTAAGAGGAGAAACAGCGCAGGCACAGGATGAGCCCAATGAGACTTGCTGAACATTCAATGCTCCAGCAGAGGTGCTGGGGCAACCCCAAGAGCTGGGGAGGTCTAAGTCCTGACCGGCAGGAGGTACAGCCATCCTTATCCATTTTCCTTTCAAAGGAGGAATAAGTAAGCTAGTCCCCAAAGGAGTGACTCAGGCACCTAAAATTTCGGGCAGTGGGCTTTTATTCACAGCAGCGGCAAGTCCAGGGCTAGATGCAGGTACTTCATTTTGGGGGGGAAGGTTGCAAACATTGCAGAGTTGCAAAACAACTTTTTCACCCAGCATCTGTCAGTCGCCATCCCGTGTGCTCCCAGTGGGGCATCAGAGCCACACCAAACCTTCCCTGATGTCTATGGGACTGTCAGATCTCACCTGAGTTTGAGGCTTTCTCCTGGGATCCAGGTGTGTGGGAGTCACCAAGCAAATTTGACTGAGATGAGTCAAAAACTGGACTTTCTGGATCCCCCGTAAATATTTTCATCACAGAAACAGCCTTCCTTTAGCCATGGTTCAAAAAAGAAATCAGTAACAGCATAAAAGCAGAAAAAGATGTGAGTGCATTTGCATTGCTAATCATTGTACAGAGCTACCAGGAGCAAGTCAAGATTTTGTGTTGGCGGTGGAGGGGCTCTGTGTGTGCAGAGTACCCGGCCTGGGCTTAAAGTCAGCTGTTGCAGACAGATTAGGCATCCAAAACCACACACAGTTCTGACACTGGGAAAAACTGACCCAGGACATTTATTTTATCTTTCCTCCTGGCATAAAGTATCAAGTGCACCTTTCACCTCTCAAGAAGTACAAACATTGAAAATAATTTGTAGGTAAATTTAGCTCCAGGCCCAGATGGTCCGACAGCAAAAATGTTTAAATATACAGCCTAAGCTACGGCTGCAGCCCTCTTTCTTGATTTCAGTCTATTTCTACATCATGGCTCTCTTCCAGTAAGAAAAACATGTCCTTTGCTGAGATCCATCAGGCTGACTAACAATCTGTTTTCAACAGTTTTTCTTGAATCTGTCTGCATCTCCAATCTCTCGGTCTGTGATTTTACCTGATAGCTGGGCATTAGTCCCAGGCCCTTTCCCCTCCAGCAGTTCTCCCGGCACAGTGCTGGATGTTGGCCACCTGGTGCTGAGCAGGAGGAGCTCCCACTTCACCACCCCTCTCACCACGGTCAGCAGTGAGGTGCTGCCTGCCCTGGGGTGAGAGCTGCCAGCATCCTCTCAGTGCTGGAGGGCAGTCTTCTTCAGGCAGTCGTAACCAAAAACGCACACCACAAGATGCCCAAAAAGCACTAAGATGAAGAACTGGCCTGGTCTGCCCGTGCCCCAGCAGAGATGATTTCCAAGCTGTGGTCTGCAGAAAGGTCTTTGCAGTTGCTCCAGTCCCCGCAGACTCAGGCTAGCCTCTGTTACAGCGCTTTCTGGTTTACCAGTGTCTTGACTTGCATTGAAAGGAGGAGCAGCCCTTGTAACAGGGCTCCATGCTGGGTTCGCTCCTCTCCCATGTGTCCTAGGCATTTTTATTTTCAACATGCACATTTTTCTTTTGGAAATGAACTGTTCATTCACTGTGTGGCTCAATGCAAAATGTCTCCTGGGCAGTAGAGCATCTCTCTGCTATTAAACCAGCCCAGGGAAATGCAGAGGGGATGCATGTGCTCAGCACCGTAGAGAACTGCAGGGGCAAGCCCAGATCTCTCAGATCCAATCCAGCATTGGGTGAGAGTACTGAGAGGTGTCACATGGGCTTTGGCTGGGCCCCAGTAACTCATGATCCTAAAATGCTGGGTGTAAGAAACAGAAGAGTTGTGGTCTTTACTGCTTGGACTCAGTTGGCAAGACTGCAGCAGAAGTCTTGAGGCATGTGGCATCTATTTTTACACAGCTTGATTCAAAGTTGTTGAAGCTAAGAGGAGTCTCCCCACTGCTTTCAAACTTTGATATGAATTTAAATTAAAAAAAAAATGATTAAAAATAACAGAATCATGGATTTAAAAATTATTAAAGAGTTGGGAGCTGCGTTCACCACCAGTTTCTCTTCAGACAGCGATTACAAAGGCCAGGCTCATGTAAGACTGACTAATAGGCCAGCCATAAAATCAGTCCATGTCTCAGAGAACAATAATTTTCCTAAACTAAATCTCATTTCCCTATATTTCCCTGACCTTTTTTTTTTCATTGCCAATTTTTTCTCTTAATATTTTCCTTTTTCTTGGCAGTCAGGCCCTGGAACTGGTGCCCACCCTGTCTGCCAACTCCAGTCAAGCCTTGAAATGCTAGTAGGCCAAGCTCCAAAAGGATGTGAAATTAATTTATAAATGGCAATTATTTTAAACCTAATCCTTCCCAAAAGAACTCTTGAGCAATTTTTTCCTCCCTGCGTTCAAGTTATTTCTGACAGTGGCTTTGTATGAGCCTTTGCAAACTGTTCCTGGTAACTACTTAAAATGTTTCCGCAGCAGGACAAGGATGGCAGGAGAAGTCTTCTACCAGTCTCACAGTCTGCCTCAGCGCTTCCTTTAGTTGGGAGTAGTTTGTAGCTACCTTTATGTCCAGCTGTTTATTGGGTGTCTCTTTTACTGCCTCATATTCCACATATTTTTAAAGTTTTCATGTCAAGAGGTTTGTAAAACTGTATGTTCTGCCATATTTTGTCTAGTAGCATATTTTAACACTGTCGTTTCTCAGGAGATGGGGACTGCGTATGGGCAGCTCATAGCAAGTGACAGTCACAGTTTCACCAGCGTAGTTCACCACTCTTCTATGTATCATCCTCAGTCAGCGCCTCCACAGGTGTCCATGGTGCTCATGCTGCTGCCCCCTGCCCCACCAGCCCCTTGGGAAGGAACAGCAGCCAATGGTGGCATTAAATTGTATTTTTCATGCTCTCCTCCCAGAAAAGAGAGAGCACCCTGGCAGCGTTGGCTGAAACAGGTCCTCGTCAGAGAAAGTGGAAAATTGGTAAAAACTGGTTCCCCTCCATGGGCAATACGCCTGGTGCCTATTGACTCTGCACCCTCGTCTTCATTCAGCCACCCTCTTACTCAGATATGGCTGATGCACAGGGGAAACAGCACTGAGACAGTGCCTCTGAAGTGGCCTCATACTCCCAAACGCCACAGGTATGTCTGTGCCCCTTGTTCTGACACCTCCTGGTGCCTCCTGACCAGCACCCTTGGCCGGGACGCTGGGTGTTGCTGGAAAAACCCACATAGGTATTTGAAGTCAAGGTATCTGGTAGCACTCAGAGCACCCCAAAGCTTTTTAGCAGGGGGCACTTTTGTTATGACTGGTCCTGGGGGGTATTGAAGGTCCAGATTCCCCACTCCATAGCTTTTGTGGGTGATAATTTCTTGCCTCACTTTGCATCTTTTCTCCCACCTCCCTCCCAGCTTCCCACAAGGGGCTATCCAGAAACATCACAGCATTTTGGAGAACCTGGAATCACCATTCAACAGCTCCTATCCACAGGATCAGCCAGACTAGCACATTTCTTGCAAGCATCTTTCCAGCAAGCTCAGCCAACAACAGTTGTTTGCAGGTGCTTTTTATTTGCCTTCTGGTTTTCTGAGACTTTAGGATGCACTTGGGTCCCATTTGCCAATTACTCTTTACAGCCAGGTGCTCAAGATACTTTATTGCTAATTCTGCCTAAATGAAACCTCAGCTTCTCCCATTATCACATGAATCTGGAAAGTAGAGCTTTAACAAAAATATTGAATATCATGAGATGTTACGAAATCACAAGAGCCAGCACCATGGTATTTTGAATTGGTTCACCAAGACACATTGATTTGATTAATAGGTGAGTCTAGCTGCTACTGTATCCTATGTTTCTCTAATTCAGTGCTGAAAGGAGCTTGGTAACCATCCTGAAATTAAAAACAAACAAACATGAATTTCAGGGAAAAGAAAATTAAATGTAAACAGCTACTCATGGCAAGTCCATTGGAGGGTTGGGGGAGGCATGCAGTTTCTTTCTTATGGATTAGTAAAAACAGCCAGACTGATCTGCTGTCCTCAACACAGGGATGGTCTCAGCCAGAGGGTGTTGGTGGGTTTTTAGCACTGCTTCTCAAGGAAGACTTGAGCAACTGACAAGAGACCCCCAAGGAAAGGTGAGGATGACCCAGAGGTCCAGAAAAAGTGAAGAGAGAGGAAAAGACAGAAGAAAAGCTAGGGAGGGACACCTGATAAAGATCTTCAAGCAATGAAAAAAAGAAATAGAGAGATGGGAATAAGCTGTTCTGCATTTCAGTGGTGGACAGGGATGTGAGCTTATGTGGTAATGGGCTAGATGGGCTGCAGTAAGAGGAGCATAGAAATGGATACAGGAGCTGCAGGGTCTCCACCACTGGGACACTTGAAGCAAGAGCAACGTGGCTTCAAGTTGAAGCTTTAACTGAACTGGGCAGGAGGCTGGCCCCGAGACTGCCGGAGATCCTTCCCTGTAGAAGGGGTGGACATGGAGGTGGCCAGACCCCTTCGCCTCAGTTATCTCTATCATGTGTGATGAGCTGTCAGCCCTTAAATCTGGGGTCTACACACCTCGCATGGAGACAAGACCTCCTAAAAGAGGAGAGGTTAGAGGTGACTGTTTGGTGGCTGAATCCAGAGAAGAAAATTGTGGGGTTACCCATCTGTGCATAAACCACCAAAAGGGATGGGGCAGCAGCAGTAAGCCAATTTTCTCACTGAAAAAAAAAAAAGAATCACTGTGTTTCTGTTGCTGGATTTTACGTTTTTTTCTGGAGCAACAAGAGTAAGTTTCCGTTTCTCCACTAGTCTCTAGTTGGAGCTGAAGGATGCTGCCTGACCTATAAGTAGCCCCCACTGCTGCTGGCACTGCTTACTCCTGCCCTAACGCCCATCAAAATTCCACCACTGAGTTTCTCACCTCTCCCTACGAGCAAGCTGGGACAGGGCTGGCTACACAATCCCCAGCCCTCTCCTAACCTTCAAGGAGAACAGTCAGGCCAATGTTTCCTCAATGGAAAAAGGACTATGAGCTCCTGTGAGAGCCAGAGGTCATTCTTCACCTCTACTGGCTCCCCATGTAGCACCTCTCGAAGTCCAAGCCCCTCACCTCTTTAAAGATCAGCTGCAACATAGAGTATAAATGGCAATAATTAGTCTAAAGCAAACTTTTCAGGTGTTTGAAAGAACAAGAATACACCAGCCTCTTCCCTGGGGACATGGAGCTTTAAGAGAACAAGTTTGTCAGGTTTTACAATCCTATAGTACTACTCAGCAAGGATGCATATAGCTACAATCCTTGCCTTACACAGTTCATTTGCTACATTGCATGTAAAGATAGCTTTTTAGACTAACACCCACAGAAGTGTCACGTAAGGTTCAGTGTATTATGTGTTTTAAAAGGACCTTGTCAGTCATACTGGTTTTTTTTTTTCCTTTCAAAATTTAAACATTCAGTTGGAATTCAGCTTGTCAAACTCATTCCTCTAGCGATGTCTCAAAATAGTGGGGTTTTTTTCTTGCTCCGAAAAAATAATCAAGTCACTAGGAAAAATCAGAGACTTTTCACAAGGTTGAAAACCTCCCTCTGTTCATATTCTTAGTACAGGGAGAGCAAGAGAGAAGTTCCCCTTTGGGTTTTCACTCCACTCTGGCTGGAGCAGCTGTAAACATTTACTCATTTTTTTTCCCACCATCTCAAGCTGGAGAAAAGAAAGTGCTCTTACATGTTTGCACTATTTCTACTAGTAAAACAAAGCAGGGATTTGCATACAATTCAGGTACCGCCGAAGGACAGGACAAAGGCACTGGAAGAATGATGCTGCTGGGGGGAAGTCCTGCAATTAAACATCTCTTTTCCCAACCAGGGCACTTGCTACCATTTCATACGTCCCTGAAGAGAGTCACTGCATCACCGCTGGTGTTTGAAAATGGAATCCCTTCAGCAGGTGGGCAAGGGATGGGAACAGTTGTCCAGGTTTCAGGAAACTAATTATTTATCCTTTCCCATTTCCACTCGTGGTGCTGCTTGCTCTGCCTGTCCCCCCTGTGGAGAGGGGGACCCCACTGTGTGCCTTTGCCACACGAAGGCTGCACAGGATTAAATCTCCCACACGCCAAAGGACTGCAGCAGCTGCCTGATGAACAAGTGATGAGCAAGTTATGCCTGGTGCTCATGTGCTTTCCATCTAATGGCTGTATTGTCTGGGGATAAACCTTGACAGGGGTTTCTCTTTGTGCCTATGAGGGTGTGAAAGAAAAAAGCTGTGTAGGAAGCTTCAACTTCTGCTGAATTCTATGAGCAAAATGACAAGAAAATCTAACCAACAGCCATTGACTTGCTTTGTCAACGCGCTTTGAGAAAGGCTCTCCAAAGTTAGGCTGTTGGACTTTGTTTTCCAACAGTAGTGTCGGGGTTACCAACTGACCGAGTATTTCACCTAACACGTGTGAAGGTCTGGCTCCAGGGAGAGCAGGGAAGGGCCGGCCAAGCAGTGCTAAACTTTATGGTTGCACACCCCTAGGTAGGAGCCAAGCAGAGCTTTCTAAAAATACAGCTTTTGCATGACTGAAGGATTGTATATACAGCAATATAAAGTTACTGGGGAAGACAGGCAGAAAAGAGCAGCTTCTGAATGGAGGACATGAGTATGAATATGACCTTGAGGTTCCACCAAAAATATATATATATTTACCTAAAATATGTCCAACCCCTCAGCACTGGCAAATCAAAGAAAAAGTATAAAAGGCCAAAAGCCATGGAAACAACCAGGACTTTTCTAACTAAGACCAGAGTCTTCAAAAGACTGTCTTCCCCCGAGACATCTCTGTTCATGGGATTTTATGAGAAGAGTTGTTAATAAATTTGACAGAAACACAGACTGAACTAAAGGACAGGACTGTCAGTACTACAGAGGCAAAAAAAAAAAAAGAATTCCTGGAAAATCTGTGACTACGAAGTCTCTCTTTTCCCTGCTGCAGACCCAGATCTGTGAGCACACCCATTCCTGCTCTGAGACACCGGCCAGCTTCTTCTAGAGCATGTGGGGGCAAAAGCCCTAGATGCAGCCCCCTAAATCACTTCCTGCTGCTGGATGAGGATGGAGCCATGCTACATGGCAGACAAGTTAATTCATCCAGAGGGAGGTTTGTTGAGGCTGGGTTTTCAGGTTGCAAGGACAGCTGTGAGCTGCTTCATGACTTAAGTTTTTAAGCCATATATGGAGCCCAACAGGAAAGCCTGATGTGCTGTGATGTCTGCCCAAGTTTTTCTTGAAGAGCTCTGCAACAGTGGGATCTCTTTAAAGGCACCACATTAGAAGCTCAGAGTAAATGTGTACCAACAATAAATAAAAAAATAAATACCCACATACCCCAGGTGGCTAAACAGCAGCACAATGGAGGGATTCAAAGCAAACAGACACCCTTCAAAAAGTAGAACTCAAATGCAGAAATTAGGCAAATTAGATGCAAGACTACAATAAGGCAGCTCCAGAAGAGAAATCCAAGGAGCTACTTGCTAACAGCGTGGAGACTGACAATAAACCCTTTCTCAAACACATCAGAAGTGGAAAGCCTGCCAGAATTGCTGCTGTGGCCAGCACACAATCTCAGTGCAAGGAGGCCCAAGGAACAAAGAAATCAGTATTTTGCAATGATATTCACGGGCAGTGTCTCAAAGAAGAAACAGTAGTAGCTTAAGTAAATCTGTTAAGAGCAAAATCAGGTAAAACCCACCCCAGTCTCCCCATTTTACAGGGTAAGGAGCCTGTACATGGGGCAGGGTGGGAGGCCATGTACTTCACCTTGACTAGAACTTTGCTGCTGCTTTGTGGGAAGGCTGGCAAATAATGGGTGTGATGGAAATATTACTCAGAGGTAATGAGTGAGGAACCCTGCTCAGTTATTTGCTGCCAAGGCAGGGGACATATGCGGTCGGTACGACTCTGTTCAAGGCAGATGCTTATCATCAGGAGAAAACCAGGAGCAGAGCAGCAGTTCGGGCAGGGGCTCTGGGGATCTTAGCCTGACAAGGGGGCATGGAAAGAGCTGGGTTTTTGGTGCAGCATGGAGGAAAATGAGATAACCAGATGGGCACAGGCATGGGAGGATTTTCCCAGGGGGAGATCAGCCCTGCAAGGTGTTGTGAGCCCGAAGAGAGGTAACTGCGGAGGAACTTCCCACATCAGGGAATGGGGGGCAGTGGGGAAACACAACAGGAGAAGGGTCTCTCTTCATCTTGTTTCTTACATTCCTCCCCAAACACAGCACTGGAGATTTGGCCCAATGTGTCAGCCCAAGTGAATTTCAAAGGTCACAGGAACAGCCAGGAACGAGGGCTGGGGCTCCTGGGGCGACATCCCAGCTTGTGGCCAGGCGCCCACTTCCGATGACCAAGGAAACATCTTCCTCAGTAGAAAAGGAGTCTTTAGCTTTGCAGTATACATACAATTAAAGATGTGAAGAATTTAACAATATTTATGAATTAATCTATTGCAACATAGCTACTAATGACTCACTGTTGTCTCAAGAAAACACCCTAATTTTCCACTGATATGTCCTTTTGGACAAAAAAAAACCCAACTTGAAGGAAATAAGCTTATCCTGATGCAGAGAAACTATCTTAACATCAGTGTTGTGAGTGGGAGGGAGAGAGTGCTGCGTAATGGCACATGGGAGCTTTGAGATCCCAGACCTATTAAAACATTCATTTGCCAGCCTAGCTGCTTTTTGTGCCTGGAATTGTTCATTCAGAACAAACCTTCATCCTAATCAAAAGCAAGTTGTTAGGCAAAACTGAATCCGGTTTAATTTTAGAGGGCAGGAACCCTCGAGAGACTTTTTATTTCAACATCCGAAAGAGTTTTCAGTGGCTGTATGTGGATTGATACAAGTTTCTCTCCTCTGATAGATTCAAAATGGTCCAAGAGAGTTGATGTGATGTTTGTTTACTTTTTAGGGCTTGGAAATCTTGGGTTCGGAGACCTTGCCTTCCTCCCAGGTGAAGCCTGGGAAGGAGGAAGCTCAGGAACCTGTCTGTCCTCAGGTGTCCTTATGTCCTCCTTGGGTTTTTTGAGAGATTAACTACCATGATCGTGCCCTCTTGATGTCTTACCCAAAACAGCTTTGTCTGTGGCTGTAAGGCTGCTTTTTCTTCTAACCATCCTCGCTCCCTTACACTTGCTGAGGTCCAGTCATTTCTCCAGGAGGACCTCAGAGACCCCAGCCTCCTTGCTAAGGGGCAATTACTCACTCCAGAAATGGAGAACTTTGTGTTTTCTGAACTGAAATGAAAGAGGACTTCCGTGAGCACCAAGTGGTGCTCCCCCAGCTCTGCCCTGGGGCAAGCAGCTGGGGAGAAGGACACCTTTCCCTGCCCTGAGATGAAGCGTAGCCATCACCCTGTTTGCTCACAGGGGATGTCCCCACTGCCACTGGCCCTAGCTGCCACGTCACTGCTCTTCCCCAGGGGCCTGGCTGCAGAGGAGCTCTGCGCAGGCATCACCGAGGTCTGGGCTGCTTTAGCAGCTTGGGAGAGGGAAAACAAACTGTTTCCTCGAAGTCACCACAGCCAGAGATGCACCAGGGGAAAAAAATCCTCTGGGTGCGTGCCAGAGGAGACAAAAATGGGTTGGGAAGAGAAGAATTAGGGAAAGGTCGTTATCAGCCAAACTGCTGGTTCCTCCAATTCCAACTTAACTAAGGGAGCATGGCCTGGCCACATCATTGAAAATGTTAAAACAAAACCACCCCCATTCCTTCCTCTCTTTTTAATATTTCCCACCTTCCCCATGCTTTCTCTCTCACTCTTTTTTCTGACCCCCTTTCTCAGGTACTTTCTGCTCAGTGGTGGTTTTTATGACCCTGACATGGCACCCCCCAGGCAGGGCAGAGGACCTCGTGGTGCAAGGTGCTGTGCTTCTGTCAGTGCTGCCCCACATCAGATGAGATAAACTCTGCTTGGGGGAACTTGCCATCGAAACAGACACAGCAAATACATTACAGGAGGCACAAACTGCAAAAAATGCAAACGTAGCCCAACTCTTTCTAGTCATTACCTATTAATTAGATCACAATTTCCTTCCCCTGCTGACATGATAACCACTGCAGACCTCAGGGACATAATAAAATAATGTCCCCTCCAGCCCTTTCCCAAGCCCCCCTGGGAGCAGGAGGTGCCCCTGCCTGCTGAGCTCAGAGTCCATTGCAACACGTCAACAGCACATCATTAAATTGACACCACACATCACAACCATACCTTCAAGCATTTCCTAGCCAAAAGATTTGCCATATGAAATCACCTAAAACAAAACCAAGACACAGGGGAGCAGGTCAGGAGTATCCAGAGATGATCAGCAAAAGGAGTGAGACACTTTCATATGGGGAAGACACCCTGGGTGGAGGACTGCAGTGCAAGGGGGCACGAAGCCCAGCCTGGCATGGGCAGGCAGCATTCTCCCATAGGGGAAGATGTGCAGGCTGTAGCAGAGAGGGGGAAACATTGCTGGGCACACGTCTTCAAAAAACATACAGCTCCAGCTGAAGAAGTGAGGGTGAAGAGAATAGATTTTCAAGTCAATATCATGGCGGGGGTAAAGGATGGAGGCAGGGGAGGGAGAGATGTGACCTGTACGGCAGGGAAGCAATGACTCTAGTCAGACCTTTTTAGCATGGCAAGAGGCAAACCCAAGAAAACCAAAGAAAACATCACAGAGTCATTCAAGTTAAACATTTAAAACGACATTTCAGTAATGGAGACTAAGGTGGAGGAACATTGAAGGGACATTAAGCCTTCACAATTTTTAAAACTTTAAGACACTTAATGCTTTCTCAGACAGCCCAAGCAAATGAGTCACCCTGCAACAAGACAAATAAATGCCTACTTTAAAAAGAACTATTTTTCTTTTATCCCGGTGGATTTACCATTGTCAGTGACAGGCAGAGATCTATGTACAGTATTGAGCTAATCTCTTCATCATATCCTCTGGCCTGGAAGTTTCTCCTAATGCCGACCTGCTCCTCAAACCCAAATTCTTGCTCCCCTTTGAGCATTAAATACACTGAGAGAAGGTGATGAGCATGGCTGAGACACAATGAGCATGTCAATGCATAGAATGGCTACATTAAGGATGCTTGGCAGTGACAGCATGGAGATAAATGTGAAGGGAAGGTGATGTGTATTTTGAGAAGACATGAGCACAACCACTGAAAAGCATCAAAATTAGGACATAAAGCATACAAGATGTTCAAGAAGCAAAAAAATTTGCCAGAAGAGAGACAAAGAGGCTTTCTTCTATGGCAGATTGATAGCTTGCCAAAGTAACTGGATGAAGAAGAAGGTGCAAAAAAAGAGAACAGTGAGCAGCTCTCACTGTAAGATTTTCTTCTGTCTTTTTAAGTTTTTGAAAGAAGACGCGCCACCCAGCTTTCTGGAAAATGAGAAGAAATGCACTTTTCTTCTTCCCAGTCACAACCCCCCCAATTTCTTAACTTGTATATCCACTGCTGCCCTGTATCCACCATCCGTGCAACACATGAGCTCCCTGGGGGTTTGCTCCAAACGCAGAAATGCTCTACGTGGGTAATCACTGGCAAGGAGGAAAGGAAACAGTGAAGCCAAAGGCATCCTCCCCTCTAACCTCCCTCCAGGTGCCAAAATCCATGAGCACGACCCTCCTCATCCCTTCCCAAGACTCTTTCTCAGCAGAACTCAAGTGTTATCCCTCACTGGTCTCCACGTTCCCCGTTCACCTGGCAGTGCCCTCCAGCTCAGCACAAAGAGGAGCCCAGGTGGTGCAGCCTGGCCGGAGGTGAGCAGCAAGGGGAGATGGTGCCGAGCTTCCTCAGCACCCTCCTTCAGCAGCCAACACCCCCGCTGCGGCTGTCCCCCTACCCCCAGCACCCCCAGGGTGGACTGCTGAGAAAAAGGCAGTGGTGGGGAGGGAACCAGCCTTTGCTGGAGCTCAGGGGCTGGGAACATTCCCATGCTGAAGGCCAAACTGATTTTTCTAGCGCCATCTCCACATTAATGCACAGCTTAGAGTTGTCTGGCATCACACCCAAAACATCTTCTAGCTACGGCCCAGAGGGAAGGAAGCCATGGGCTCTTACCCAGTAGGGGCCAGTGGGACTGGCAGGCTGGAGAAACACCAGACAGTGCTGAAATAGCCAGCTCCCGGTGCGCCCAGGGCAAACAAATGCCTATTCAAACACAGCAGCACTTCATTCATATACTGTCTTATGCTCTCCCATCTTGTAATTGTGTAAATAAGCCATAGACAACATTATCCATGGTTTTCTTCATAACACAGCAATAGCTGCTAAAGGCTCCTTCAAGCTCTGTAAACAGCATTTTGCACTGATTTTGAAAACTAGGAACTGAATTGCACTTGTGATAATTGCCAACTTATTTTGTTCAGTGCTGGAAACTCATCCCACCTTTGCTTTTTACTCTGTAGTTGCTGAAGAAGTGGATTTTCAAAGGTATCATCGACTACTGACACAGGTATTGTTTCTGTTAACCCGATCTGAGGGCGGATCACTGAGCAATCACTGAAATAAGTTTTTGCCTGCCCAGACTTTTGCCCTGCTAGATTTTGTTCCTTTTCTTCCTGGTCTCCTACCTTTAAAAATTGTGTACTTGCACCTCTAATACGCTTCTCATAAAACGAGTGATTTTTCCCCCTGTTCTTTTCATTTTTCTTTTTCAGGGGGAATGTTTGCTGCTGTATCTATCTCAGATATAACCCCATAGAATGCCTGACCGGGGCACTCAGGTAAAGCTGAAAGATGCTGAAGTAGGACTTAAATTAAATGTCAGGCTGCAACTTTACTTATAACCACACGGTTACAAACACAGTTCAGTGCACACAGACACAGCAATTTCCCTCCTCCATATTTAGAAATACCAAAATCTCTTGTTGCATTTGAGTGCTGTGATTGATAATGATGAAGGAAAACCTAATTCATGTGAGGCCAAGGTCTTTTTCTCTGAAGATGGCCACCAGCCCATGACCTGCTGGTTCTTGGCCATAGTGCAGTGTTTTGCTGCAAAACATGTTAGCATCATGCCATGTGAGTGCTTGGGATGGCACCCCCATAGGGCACCACTGGGCTGAGCCCACACCACCATTTCTCAGTAACGTAGTCAACACGTCACTAAACCCAATGTTTTATTTTTTTATGTTTAAATCTGCCAGTCAGGTATCAGGTATGTGTACCCTTATCTGATGACTGCGTATCAGCATCCCTAAGGTGATCTGCCCAGGCACTTCTGCCTCCTCAAGCGTAACCATGGTCACTTTGCCACCTAAAAACTTACCCTCCCGTGTGCTCTCACAGTGCTTTCAGGGTTGCACCAGCCTGGGAAGCATAAGCAGATAAAAGGCTGGGCAGAGCATTAAGGAGCAACAGCCCTAAACCCCCTCCAACTTATCTCGCAGCTCCCACTGCTCGGCCTCCAGGGCTGATCTAGCCCCAGGGGATGTGGGTGAGCACCCAGCCCTGCCCTGGGCTCTCTGCAAGCAGGACTTGGGGAAAACTGCGGTTGTGCTACTAAAAGGCTCTTACACCACAGGGGACACGCGCAGCTGCTGTGCAGGATGGCTGGTGCAATTTGCTCTCCACTGCTCAGTGGAGCCAGCTCCCCCTTGCTCCTCCTTCTTCCTGATGCCCAACACAGGAGCTGGCAGACCTGCCCTAATGAATACATCCCCAAATCATTAGCATTTAATCCAGGACAGCAGAGATAACGCTGGGATCTCCCAAGCAAGACAAGGTCCTGCATGTAAATACAGAGCCATAAGTGTGCCCTGAGCCAGCCAGCAGCTCCTGAGCCCCTTGGATGTGTTTCCAGACCTTCAGCTATGAAGATATTTGCCCTTTGAGGTGGCCTTGGACTACTGGAACCAAACTACAGCAGATGCTCTTCTTGCATTGTGCTGGACACCCTGCCCAGTGCTACTACCCTCAAAAAAACTCCTCTACACATGCACTGCCCCCCAAAAAAACCCTGTGGCAACTGTGACTGGCTGCTAGTTATTTTCCTTGGCTGTTTTTACAGCCCAAGTGAGGCGATTCCTGGTGCTCGTTTATCCTTCACTAGCTAAAATTCTATCCGAGGTCCACTTTGGTTCTTAAATAGGTCATTTTTGCACACACCTGACACTCGCCTGCAGGCAGGAGGTGACCAAACCCTGTTTGCCCCCATTGCCCACCCCTCAGCCTTCTCCAGGCTCTGCAACAGTCCTCCCACTTACTACTGCAAAAGTCAGCCAGCCTGTGGGACAGCCCCCCGGCAATGAATTAGTGGAAAAAAAACAACCCTCAAACCCCTAAACTTTCCATATCTTAAAATCAAACAGATTAAAACTCCAGCAGCGGCCAGGATGTGAACTGCACATTGCACTTTGCATATGACATTGAAAGCTAAAGGTGCCTGACCACTGCCACAAGAAAAGTCATTTCCTCAGAGGACTACTCAGTTTCCCACTGGTTTGGTGCTGAAAAGCACAGAGGAGGAAAGGGCTGAAAATATTCTTTATTCCTGTTCATCTTTCTCTGTGCCCAGAAGGCTAATATAAATGACAGCCCAGCCACATGTCACTGGACACATCTTACACTACTCTATCTTCTCTTGTGGTGTCCTTTCTGTCCCTTTCAATGATTTTAAGCTTTTGCATGTACTTTACAGCCAACTCTTTCGTACCGTATTTCAGTGTTCCCATGGGCTCTGGCAATGGCTGGGTTGCACACCTTTGGCTTTGGGTGGGATTCTTTCAAGCATCTCCCAGCTCCATGAATTAAAGGACTTGGTGCTTTAGCCCATTCATTTAACGATTAGCCCGTCAACTATTGCCTGGGCTTTGCTACTTTTAAATTGCTCTCTCCTATGCCCATTCTGGCTGACTCCCTTTTCACCAGCTTCAGTCCCAAACCACGTGTTGCTCCCTATATCCTGGGCAATGGCGCACATTTAAACCAGGCCTGAAAAGACCTCCTATCAGAAAAAATTGTGGGATGTGCCATCTGAGAGCAGTGCTCCGTCCTGCTAGAAACCAGAGCATGCTGCCTTCTGCGAGAGAGGAACCACCGCTCTTCAGGAGCTCAGGGGCAGGCAGGAGGGAGGCAGCAGGCTCTAACAATAAATCCATTTCCATCCCACCTCCACACGTGTGTCCCAACTCTTCCTGCTGCTGCAGCAGGGGCAGCAGCAATTGTATTTTAATGCTTTAACAAGGCCCATGGCAACAGCGGGGCTGGCAGTCACCTGTAAAACTCTGACAGTACTGCCCAAGTAGCGAAGCTGGAAGCTGAGCCCATCCTGCTGTTGTCACTATGAGATGCCTTTTCCCCTTCTTCCATCCCTCCAGTATGCTTTTATAGCTTCCCTAAGTAAATAATGATACATGCATCTCACCCATACCTAATGTTTTGAATTTTTCAATGGGTGCTTACCTCTTAATGTTCCCTCCCTCCCTGCTTATCACCAGCGCTGCTGCTGCAAGCGGCGGGAGAGCCCAGCTTGCTGGGACGGGGCCGAGCACCGCTCCTCCAGAACAAGGCTGCTAAAATCCACCCAAGTTTTTCCAGCCCATGGGCTCCACCCCAGACCCAGGGTGACAGCTCCTGTGGGCTCAGGGGTCATCCGCACATTCCTAGCCTAGATGTGCGCCTACCCGGCACCCCACCCCACATAACCTCCCGCCGCGTGGGCTCGGCTCCGGGGGCAGCACGGAGGCTGCTCTCCCTCTCCGCCTGTTACTTTCTTTAGCTTTGCACGTAGCTCCTGGCACAGAGAAGGAAATCTGTCATCTCCTCCTCCCTGCCCCCCCCAACCTTTCTCCCAAATACTGAATATGTCCTGCTCTCCCCAGTTTTTGGAGGAATGCCGTTGTTTTCCTGGAAGGAGGCTGCCCTCGGGCCTAGTGGGCCCCATGCCTGCACTGCTGCCTTGCTAGCAGCCTCCTCCCTGGCACCCCGTGCCTTCCTCCGTGGGGCCCTGCAGGTAGCAGCCCTGCACTGAGCTTGCTTAAACTCGAGCTTCAGCATGAACTTGTCTGGGAATCACCCGCACCCCTCCTTCCTCTGCTGTCAGCATCATCACAGCGGAAGCAGTCAATAGTGATTGACTTTGACCTGCCCCAGAGGTAAATCATGACCCTCATCAGCCTTTTCCCCATGCTGTATCACTGATCTCCCAAATGGAGTGCTTCCTCTGCCTGGTTCACACACTGGCTACACCAGCCATGAAGATGAAGCTTTCCTCCCGCCCTGATCTGTTGGCCCCATCTCGGCCACCAAATCATTGGGCCACGACTCTCTGCCATGAATCCAGACAAAACAGCTCTGACCTGGAGAAGCTCAGGCTTGAGCCCCTTCCCAGGTCAGGCCAGCAACCAAGGATGAGCACCCTCTTCCCTGCCATCTCAGTTGAATCCTTGCATCCTCCATCTCTTAATATATGTATTTGTGGCCAGGATATCACCAACTGTGGAGTCCCCAGTGTTAGCCCACCTTTGTTCCAAGAACCTGCTGAACTATGCTGAACTGAGCCAAGCTGTGCTCATTTAAGCAAAGCAAGGTCATTTTAGTACTACTTTGAAAGTCCTTCTTCCAACTAGAAAGGTACAGATTCAGGATACTTTGTCTTTAGGATCAACAAGTTATCTGCCATATACATTTAGGAAGTTTGGGGAATTTTCTGTCACTAGATACTCCTCACTTTCTAGTGACGTTTCTCTAAACACTGCTTACTTACCTAGCTACCAACATCACTACTTCTAAAGTGTAACCACTGGTAGGACTTCACTTCTCCAAAAAAGCAAAGTGACACTGCTCCCAAGTTATGTATCTGAAGGAAAGCTTAAAAATCAAATGCTCTGTTGAGTATGATCTATTTACGGAAGAACTTAGATCAAGCTCAGAAACACGCAACTATTCCTTCTCCCCATTTACACTATGCCTTTGTTGTCACGCTCCTCCAGGACAGTTCTCAGATCCACAGCTGAGCAGCAAATGGTGCTATTGATTTCTAATTCCCTCTTAATTCAACTTTTTACTACTTTTTTTTTTTTTTTTTTAAACCCCATTTGTATCTCTGGTTTTATCCATCCCCTTAACAATGCCTTTTTTTCTATTGGTCTGTACCTTTCAAAAATTCTTGCAATAAATGCCATGTCTTTGGCCATTTTCATCCTTTTACATTTTGATCTTTAATTTGTCTGCTACAATGATTCGTAGCCACAAGCAGATCAGAATCACTTGCAGTCGGCTCAGCTGTGGAGCTCAAGGGCCCCAAGACAGGCTCCTCAGAAAGCGAGTTAGTCCCTCCAGTTCAGCTTAGGCCTCCCGCCTCCCCCCACCCTGCCCAACTGCTAACGCTTGGAAACATCCAGAGATTACAAACGTTTCACTTGCAACATGCGCTTCGTAATTTAAGAAGCAGGAGTGCTGCATAATAACTACAATTGATAAACTATTAACTTGTGCTTTTTTAATAAAATGAAACAAAAGCATTCTAAATCATAGCAGCTTAGAGATCAAAACTGTCCATCGGTTAGGAGCATAGTGTAATTACGAAGTATGAAAACTGCAAAATATTAAAGCCCTGCAGCAATTCAAAACCATGACAAATCCCTCAAGCAGAGTGAGCAACACTGCCTATGCTCTACTCATTTGGCCTACTTGTTCATTGGTGAAATACGAATTTTCTTCCTTGGCAATGGCGCATCCTCCTTTCCAAAGGGGAGGAAAGGTACAGAGCCCTTTAGGTTAGCGCATGGTAGCTCTTTCCCTAGTTAGCAATATTCTTTTACAGCACTGAGAAACGAGGACTTTTTGTTTACCATTAGTTGAGGTAAGTTATCTTGCTTTTATTTGGGTTTAAGACTACTGTAAAGGAGTAGCTTTTCAGTTGCAGCATGGTTTGTCAAGATTACAATATTTATGACTGCATAAAATACATAAGTGAAAAAAATTATGATTTGTAGAGTTCATTATCAAGAGCTGAGACTTACATCTTTACAGAACTGCAAATACTGGCTTCCTAACTGCTAGTTGAAAATTTTGCTGGCAAGAGCATTTGTTATGCTTCTCTTTAAGCTCTACGCCCTTTTGTCCGTCTGTTGTAAGAACTAGCAAGAAAGTAATTTGTAACTATGGTTAAACTGTGGTAACAGCATCGACAAGCTGTACTGATTCTTCATTAAAACACCCTTCGTTTGAAGCTACAAATATAAGAGGCGATCCTTTTTGTTCAAAAGAAACTATTAGCATGCTCTGTGCCTTTAACACTTCACATTGATTACAAAAAATTTAACAATGCAATCACTAACATACCCCACTAATGAGAAATTATGAGAAATTGTTTGATGCAGAACCTTCTGCATCAGTCAACTCTGATCGGTAAGAAAGCTATCAATTGTGAAATTTAGATTTAATGCATTTTCAAGAAGCTAATGAGAAAGGAGCAACTTAAAATAAATACCATCATTAAAACTGCAAACTGTTACAATGATATATTATAAACTTGTCCTAAATAAACCTAGTGCTTCAAAAATTTACCAGTGAATTCGTATTACAAAATATGTGAAAATACAACAGAATACCACAAAACAACATCCTTTTTGGGGTCAACAATGACACCAAGATGATTCAGTCTTAACTTTTTAAATTGTTAATAGAACATATTGTAATATATAAGTTGCAATTTGGTTGAATTCTAGAGAATATCCCCACCGAAACGCAAATTCACCTTTCTCATTCCTCCTCTAAAACTCGTGCCAAACTTCCTGTCAAAGCTGGTATTTTCAAGAGTTCTTTAAAGTTTAGCTGTTACTTATTTTCTACTACTACATTTTGGCAGCAACTATTTATTGGTCTGTTATTGCAAAAAGTGCAATTTAACAATAAACCAGTCTGAAGGTCATTTTATGTCTTGAGGATACATACCATATATTTCTTTAAAAATAATCATACTTTTGTAAGCAATACTTTACAGTAGACACCTCAAATCTACCATAGATGTAAAACTTAAAATGAGAAAAATTTAGTCTCTAAATCTTTATACACATATTTATATTCGAGTTTCTATATATATTATATATATACACAAGCACAAGAGTATATATAAAATATATATAATCAGATTCAAAAAAGAACAAAAACTGGGCACTGTACATAAAATCTTTTTAAAACTCAAACAATAGAAAAACTTTAAACATTAAACAATTTTAATAAAAGTTTCTGTACAATGCTAAGCAGTTTTATTTACATATAGAAAATGTAATAGGAGTAGTGTTTGAAATTACAGAACTCCTTAAAATTTCAATGGCAGGTAATCTGGAAAAAATAACAGCATTCCATTCACAAATATTTTCAAGCAATAAATATGTATTTATAAATAGTGTAAATTTACATCAAGATTAGAAACAAAAATCACAAATCTGAAGTTTATTCCTTAGTCTATGTGCAACCCATTTATCTTTGTGACTTGGCTGTTAATTGTTTTAAATTTTATTTAGGAACCAAAAATGTAACCGTCATGGTTTCAAAACAAGACAGAAAAACATAAAAGCAGTAAAAAATTTATATCACCTAACTCTTCACATTAAAAAAAAAAAAAGTTGCCCAAAGAAAGACTTAAAATTTCTAACTACCTTACAAAGAAATGACCAGCTAAGCTAGTACTTTTTCCAAGGGAAATTCTGAAGGGGAAAAACGGATGAAACCAACTCATCAGCCCAGAAACAGAGAAATACAAAAGAGGTGGTCTTCAAGTCAGTAGTCTGTATAATGTTGCCAGTTTTGTCAGATATATACAAAACATGGAATTATTTTTTTGAAGTACAGCTGGATGAGCTTTATTTGTTTTGAGTTCTGGAGTAGGAGGCAGTGCTCTCTCCTGTCCAGTTGGTTGACACTCCGCACTTGGAAGGTTGCATAGACACAGCTTTCAGCCAGCAGCCTTACGGGATAGCTACAAAAATCAGTGGTGCAGAACTGGGTCACTTCCTGAATATCAGAAAAGTTTTCATTTAATGTCCATGAAAAAATGTCAAGATGAGGAGGATGGCAATGGAGGAGCCTGAAAAAGAAAACATTAAATTACCTTTTCTACAAGGGTGTAAAACTCAGTTGTTTAACCAAGACCTGCACAAACTGTAACCATGAGAGTTTAAAGTCACACGCACTATTGTTTTTACACTTCAGGACTCTTTCAAGTGGATACTGGAATTTTTTCCAACTTACTCAAATACAATGCATATTTTATGACTACTCTGCATTAGCATTTTGCCTATACTTCAGGCTGGAGTATGCTGTGGGGATGTCTGTGTTAATACGATGTGAGCTGCCAAAACAAGTCCCATCGTGGCAGCAAAGAGCTC
>VZTV01009581.1:2090-16546 GCA_013400875.1 Anhinga rufa
CCATACTACCCTGTGTTTGGCCAAATTAAAAGTGTACAGCCAGGTATTTCCTGGGGCTCAGCTGATTTATGATAACTTGACGCATGATTGTGAGCCCTTCTGCACCTTCATCTACAGCCAAATGATATGCAGAAACTGAAATCTGGAGGGACAGCTAAATATAGCCATTTTAACTTTAATTCAACTGCTTTGGCACCAGAAACCCTTTCAGAGTTTGCTCTGGCCAGGATGCATGGAAAGAACGCTTCTCTGACAATGTAACACTGATTATTTTATGGATTTCTACACTTTGATGTAGCAAGCATAGAGGGACTACCCCCAAAAAATCTTTCCAGTGATCTTGTAGAGAAAGGTTTCAGAGAATAACTCAAGAAAAAGGAGTCGTGCATGGTTTTTGCTACCTACCACTGACTACTCTTGAAAAATTGCAGGGGGGTTTCGTGAGTTACAAGTGTACAGCTCATACTACACAGTGGGTTACTAAGTACAGTACTGTCTTGCAGGAAGTAAGATTTAAATATCACTCTTGGGCCTTGAATACCTTGTAGTGTGAAATGAACAGGAATTACCATTTCATCATGTATCAAGTGACATTTTCCTTTGAAAATTCAACTTCTATTTAATTGCCATATTCTTAAGGCTAGAAGGGTCATTCTGATCTCCTGTGCTTGTCCTTCTACGTGACATAGCTTGCAAAACCTAATTTTACAATTCCTAATTGAGCCAAGCCTAGAACTCAAGCAAGCTCAATGCTTCAAGTTTGTAAAAGTCCACTTTTCAATAGAGTCAGTTGGAAACCTCTGGCTGCAACACACTAACTTTAGAGGAAAGTGAATTTGATTTAGATCTGAACTTTGTGCCTTGGCCCTGATTCAATTTTTTCCAAGTAAAATGGGGCAAAAATACCCCAACCCCCTTGCTTATTGGGTTATATAGTTCACTATTCCTTTAAAGAAGTGTAAAAAGATATACTTGGGAGACTGCATTCCTTTGGAAGGATGCAGAGTACCTCAAATGCAACAGCCCCTGCTATGGTACAAAGGGCAGCAGTATTATTTTGAAAAACCAACTGATTACAAAAAGTTCTGCTGAAGACCAAGATACAAATAGTCCTCATCTATTCAGTCTTCACTGAGGCAATGACCCATTTGGAGAAAAAAAGTTTGGATTTCACTTCTATTTTTTATTTCATGACTAAGTGTAGACACTAAAGAAGGGAATTGCCTGTTTTTACTAGCTTTCCTTCCTCCTTGGCTCATGTGTCTCTCTGGTGAGTAATGGGGAGGTTGCTTCTCTGGAACACAAGGGGAAAGTTTCAGTAAATTGCAAAAGCATGTTTGTTACTTGGAAGTCTTTTGGCACATTTTTGAGCAAAGTTCATGGAAACCTTAAAACTTCTCTGAAGAGAGACTTAGAGGCTACATTATCAAAAAATAAGCACCTACGCACAGGGACCTGCTTATGAAGAGTTCATTGCAAGATCAAGAATCTAAGCTGTTGTGCAGTCAAACAGGTGTGCATAAAATACTCTGCTGCATCTGCAGATGAGGCAGTTTCCCTGTCATGGAAATATACAACTGTCAAATTTGCGTGGATGTCTCTATGTTTTAAAAGGGTGACCCAGTTTTATCTGAGAATTAAACTCTTTCCTTACCTCTTTCCCTGACCCTTCCATTTTCCATGTGCATAAAAGTTCTCCATGCAGATCAATCTAATGCTTCTAAAATGCTCTGCCCTCAGAGACAGCACAATGTGAAGCAAGATTAGTAATAAGCTCATATTGGAGACTGGTTTGTTTTTACAGAACCTTGATCTCAATAGGACTTCTAAGTCCTCCTATCAGTAACTTGGGTTTTATTTTCTTATTTCAGGAAAACCCATCAGAACCTAGGGATTTGTAGGGAAAATAAACAGATCTGCAAGATGGGAAGGGGGATTTTGAAAGGGAGGAGAGGATGGATGTCCTCTGGCATGCTTCGAGGTCTTGAAGAATATGCTCGCACTAGTCTTTTGGCTGCCTGGATTACATCTGCAGCTGCTCATGTGTTCTCTGTTTTATATGTCTGCTTGCTGGCTTTAGTAGTCATATTCAAAAAACCAAGAGATTTTTCTTTCCTTAAAATGACCGTTAAAAATGGATATTGCAGTTGTGAAAGGTGTTAACTAGGCACGCTGAGACACCTGGGAGACACACACAGAAATACTTTTTGTGTTTCACTACCAGTATCTTTCCAACTGAACCTGGAAAACAACTCTAATAGGAAAAGGAAGCTTCATTTTCCATAGTCCTTTAGGTCTTGGCTTCCCCAACAAGGAAGTCATATTAACATCTTCTCTGATGATGACTTATATGATGCAAATAGGCCTTTGCTGAGAATGGAGCTGAAACTACATCTTCATTTCATATAACCCATAAAAATAGATACAGGTTATCATTGGCAAGGTTTTAATTGGAGGCCTGATAAGAAAACTAGTTCCTATGCCAGCATCATTTTCCTGAGCTTCTCATAGTTCTTTGAACTTGCACATTTTTACCAGTCCTGTACCCATCTTGGAGAAGTTTGCAGCGTGTCCAACAAGCATGTGTCTGCATGTTTGCAATTGACTTAAAAATACCTCGCAGGTATGGCTGTTGTCAGCAGTTTGCTCTACCTTCCTTTTCTTTTTCTTGCATACTCACATAACCTGCAACATCCTGGGAAGTTTTCCCTTTCACGTGTGATTTACCTAAAATTCTTTCCTTTGGTTTTTACAAATCATGTCAGATGTATCAACATAGAGTTTGTCTTCTGCAAGACACTGTCTTAAAAGCCAGACACACACACACACACAGAAACGTACAGGGAAGCTGTTGAAAAATCAATAGATGTGACTTAAATGTCCTGTACTGGGAGCATATAAGAACATAAGCCACAATCCATCATCCAAAATAAATTATATTAGCAAATGAGAGCCACGGGGAGAGCTGACATAGGCAATCTGCCTAACATACAAAGCGTTAATTTTCTAGAAATGCCCCATACTTGCTGACTGTTAACTACCTAACCCTAAAAACATTCATTCACTTGATTTTAAACAACAATTCATAAGAGTAACAACTCTGACATTGGGTGTTGCCTGAGAATTAATGACTGTCCACGATTAATGGCCCTCAACTGCGTTTGAGCCATCAACTCCTCCCAGCTAGTCATTAATCCCTACAAACAGTTCTCAAACTCCTGTTGTCCATTTGGTATAGGACAAGCTGAAAATACATTGCCTTCAAACATCGAAAAAGCTTGCAGTAATATAAACTTTCAGTAACTCTACTACTTGCTTGAGGTTTGTGCTAGGGAAATATCTATGTTGAGTTTAGTCCTAAATTATGTCTTTTACATACCTTTTGATTCCCACAATTAATCACTGCACAGCACCATAGGGAAAGAAGACTTCCATATGTTGCAGTAATGAGAAGCCTCTAAGAAATGTGAGTAATAGAAGAAATGTGCAGCTTAAGCTGTAAATTAATAATTTATGTGAATTGCAAACAGAACTTTGCATATGGTGCATGCATGATTATAGATGAAGCTGTCCATGCAAATAACAGGATCTGCAAAATAGTTGCACAACTCAGGACCCAGCTCCCTTGAAGACCAGGTCATAATAACTATTATGACCTGGAAAATGCAGGGCTTGGTCACACACAATATATATTTAATCTGGGGCTGTGACTTTGGCTTTAAAGTCTGATTCTGATCTGAAGAGAGACACCTCTAAAAAATGGCATGCTCATTTCATTAAATCTTCTTCCTAGCCCTGCACTCAGAATCATACCTGCTAACCTTGGAGACATAAATCCTGAGCTGAAAAGCAACAGTAAGTAATGCTGGAAGCGACAGGATTGGCATTGGAGCTGGGAGTGAGATGGAAGGAGTCGCCCCCACAGTTCCTTGCTTTGGGACAGGAATGAGTTAAAAACTGGGATCTCCATGTCATGGAAAATATTGTCACTTTGCAAATTGCTCTTCTTCAGAATGAAAACAGTCTGAAACTTCCTGCGGAATGGAAATTCTGTTGAAATATTCTGTTAAAAATGCGTCACAGTACAAACAGAAGACCTCCCAATCCATAAAATAAGAGTTTCTGCCTTAACTAAGATGCAGCTGTCCATATATAAAATAAAACACAAGAATCAGCTCATAGAATATTGAAGGTATTGTACAACATTACATGTCCTGTGAGACAGCATTGCTACACTACTGCATGAGATGTCAATAATAATATTTTTAACCCCCCTAAAAATAAATGACTTTTCATAACAGATTTCATTTTTAAATGGTCATAGATTGTCTGGGTTTGGTTTCAGGGCAATTTGAAGTCTTGTCAAAATCAAGTTATTTTGGCTTTAGATTAAAAAAAATTCTTTTTTAATCTCTTAAAGACCAGTGTTTAGAAAAGATAAAGCCACGTCAATCCAGTATGGAGTTGCAGTGCTAGTACTTCACGCAAACCAGTGCACCCACGTTACCAAACAAAGTGCTGTGTATCTGTTTTGAATTGGCTCCTGTCGGGGCGTCCATCATAATGGTGTCTGCAAGTCTGAGAATGTAAAGCTACTTGCTTTGCGGCCAACCTCTAACTACTAATAAGGGTTAGAGAGAAAGTTTCCTTGGAGGCGGTTCATCCCCTAATTGCTTGCACAGATTTTCTAAAGCCCTTCTCAGATGAAGTTGGCATTACGTCCTGTCAGAGACAAAGGTTTAGACCACAAGGACAACAGCAACCCCTGTACTCCCACAGCCATGGCTGCCAGTGCCCCACGCCCACACTCACAACGAGAGCTAGGGGGGGCACTGGGGACGGATAATGCTGTTCGTAGAGGTCAGCTTCAGTTGGGGCCAGCTGCCGGCACAGGCAAAGCAGAACATTATGAAGGGTGGCAGATGTCTAGTGGCAGCAAAAGGCTCTACAGCTTGCTTGGTCTGTTGGAGGTCCTGCTCCTTGGCTTGTGACTATGGACTTTGGCAGGGATGAGCAGGGTGGCAGGAGTTGTTGAGCTTAGGGTCTCTTCCAACGACAGGATGAGTAATGAGGGCTCTCCCCTCAGTCTTTGTCTTACCTCTGCCTTTTGCCCTCCCTTCCAAGGACAGAAAGAGTCTGACCTCTCATCCACAGGGAGGCAAAATGCATTTTTGTCTGCTCTGTTGAGAATCCATGAGTCCTTTCTGATGCAGCAACCTGTAATTCCCTTTCCTAAAGAACAAGGACTGTGGGGAAGCAAGTTCGTGAACAGAGGTAAATAGGGACCTAGTATTTGTGAGATGCAAAATTATTACAGTAAGAGGTTTAACAATAACCATACCTGTCTGGAGATGAGGAATATACTGAATAAGGCCAGGTGTATTTATGCTGGTAGACAGTCCAAGAGTCCTTTGAGCTAACTGAATATGGCCAAGCTCTGACCTGAAAGCCCTGACCCGTGCTAACACAGGGTATGTCAGCCTGGACATGGTTACCTGGCTTGCAGACCACAGCTAGCTCACAGCTGGCCAGGCTGTAGTATGGGCAGGATGGGCTCGGATTTCGGAGACCAGCTACCCTAGGCATGAGCCTGGCAGATCTCTGGGACAGCTAAACAAAAGCCCAGTGAATGCTGGCTGGCAAACCTGTTTGAGACATCTTTTGTTTCTAATCTTTTACGATGTCTACAGTCTGGGTTTTTTCTTCCTCTGTCACCAGGCCATTTAGAGTTGGACCTGCCGATCACATAGATTCTAGGTAAGACACAATCAAAGAAACGAAGCTCCTAACTTTACTTTGGGTTTTGCTAGCATCTTGTAAACCCAGTATTTCAAAGCGTTTCACAAACATTATAAAGAAGGTCTACAAAGGTGTCATTGTCTCTGTTTCACAAATGACAAAACTGAAGGATGCAGAGGTTTGAAGACAGGCCCAAGACAGCAGAGTGGGCATGAGTGTGAGAATACAGATGTCATTGCTCTGAGGTTTGGGTCCTACCAGGGGATCACAGGGAAATGCTGTAACCACTCTAGGCTGCGATATTAATTTATTTATATTTGCATATCAGAAATGTTACTATCATGATACACACTGGGACTACTGCAATAGTATTGTAGTAGTAACTGTAATATTACAGTTAATTAATAAAAAGACAGCGTTCTAGAGATCTGAATGGCAGCCTTTGTACACATTTTGGGTAATAGGGTGGTGACAGTTGTTGAGAATTGGCAGTGCCAGGCCAAGAAAGTGACAGGGAACTTTTTAAAATCTGAACGCCTGAACTGGCAGTAAGAGTATATAAGATAAACAAGAAGAAATCCTTTCACAGTGAGAAAATATAATGATTCCCATAAGATCTTTTTTTAATACTCTCGCTGTGAGCACAGTTAAATGAAGTAACTAGCAGCAACATTCAGCATAAAGTCATTCACTGTTTATTAACAGTAGTTCTAATTAATCTAAAGTCAGCTCAATCTAAAAAAAAATAAATATTTGCAATCAATCTTTGAAGTATTCTGGAGCATCTGGTAGACTCTCCCTCCTGCAATATTCTTATCTGATTACCAGGCCAGAAGTAGTTGTGACCTCCCTAACAAGAGCTATGTCTTCTGTAATAACACATCAATACACATAGAAACTTACAAGGTGACATGAAAAGATTACAAAGTCATATGAAAATATATCCTTCCTGCACTTAGATGTGTGATCAATAAATCAAGGCAAATATGAAACAGGTGCAAAAGGGGTGAAATGGTCTTTCTAAGGTGATTCTCCATATAAGGAGAGTGTAGGCTCAAGCAACATCACTGATGTGGTGTTGGTGGGCTGGGATTGCTGCATGAGCCTGGGAGCATGATACCATCCTGATATGCTGCCCATATGAGACAAGTCAGAAGTAACTAGAAGCACTAGTGCTGGGAGTGATTTTATTCAGGTTCATCTGGACTGTGCATAGCTGTGTAATAAGGAAGCTGTGGCTGGAGAATTTCAACCTAAGAACTGATTCCCAGGGGAGAAAGAAAGCTCTTAGCTAGGTATTGTAGGAACAGCAGGGTGGAAAAAACTTGGACCTGGAACTGCCCAGCACTGGTGCAGGATCAGGTATCCATACACCTTCCTGACAGGTCATTTTTAACTTGTCATTATAAACCTCACATGAAGGAGATTTTACATTTTTTCCAAGAGCTTATTGCAGTCTTTCACATCTCCATCTGAAACCTGTGCTTAATAGCTTTGACCCAACAGTGTACAAATGCAGCAGAACTGCTTTGGGGATCTGAAGTAGTAACTGCCCAGACCTAGTCCTGCCCACTTGCTCGACTCTCACCTGGAGTGTGCTGCACTGTCTCCCATGGTGTTGTAGAGATGTGGCCCAGGACAGCCAGAGGAAGAGGCTGGACCTGACCTGCTACCTTTTCCCCAGAGGTGAAAGGGAGTGGATATCTGACAACAGAGCAGATCTCAAACAGCTGCACACTTTATGGTGCCTGCGAACCCTGGGCAGTGAGTTGCTGAGTCGCAGGTGTTTGTGCTGCGAGTGAGAAGAGCAGGATGGGAAGGTGCCTCTCCGTGTGTGTGCCCCAGCACGGTGCAGCAGACACACATCACGAGCCACCCCTGCACAAGAGGGAAAAAACTGGGACCTAGCCCTGCTGCTGCATGGGGTGCCAGTGCCTCAGATGAAAGCAAGGTCAATTAGCCAAGTCAAGTTTGCCAAAATATTTGAAAGTTCAGAAAAGCTTATTTGATTACAATGAAGTCCATTCAGCTCTGAAATTAGCTCATTTTTCCTCTACAAAAGATCCCAGAGTGTGCAAAGCTGGAAGGCAGGAGTTTGAGAGGGCGCCATATGTTATAAGAACAAAGTTATGATGCTTTCTTAGACAAGGCTAGTGTTGGCCAATGCTTCTTTCTTGGAAAGCAAGAAATAAATACAGTCCTTCCTCAGCTTGGCCAATTATGAGGAGGTTTATTGTAAAACCTCTGCTGAAGACAGACCAGTGAAGGACCATAAATTTGATGAAGGGACTGGAGTGTCTCTCCTACGAGGTAAGGCTGAAAGAGCTGGGACTGTTCAGCCTGAATTGAAGGCTCATCAATGGATATAAATATCTGAATGGAGGGTGCAAAGAGGATGGAACCGGACTCTTTTCAGTGGTGTCCAGTGACAGGCCTAGAGGCAACAGGCACAATCAATCAAAAACGCTCTGAATGTGGGTGACCACATGTGGGTGATGTCACCTCACTGTGAGGGTGACCGAGCACTGGCACAGGTTGCCCAGAGAGGGTGTGGAGTCTCCATCCTTGAAGACATTCAAAAGCTGTCTGGACATGGTCCTGGGCAACTGGCCCTACATGGCCCTGCTTGAGCAGGGGAGTTGGACCAGATGACCTCTGGAAGGCCCTTCTAATCTCAGCCATTCTGTGATTGATTCTGTGATTCTGTAAATTTTGCTTTTCAGACCTTGACAAAAGAGCAGCTTTTCAGGGAATGACCTGCTCATCACCCTGAGCCAGCATTCAGGAGAAAGCAAATATCTGCAATAAGGCTGATCAGTCCAGTCGAGAATTTAAATGATTAATAGTCTGTGAGACCTCAGTGAGAGGACAGAGGCCATCTCCTAGCAATTTTAAGGATGTGAATACCATATCCAATACAGAAAGATCTACAACATTGAGACACAGCATGACAATGTTTTTTCGGCTGTTTGATGTGCTGTCTTGTACCTGCTTATTCAGGACTCCTTTTATCTTAGGAACTGATCAAACAACTGCACTGACTCCAGACAATGAAAACCTCAAATCCCGGTGTCATGTCAGGGTACACGCCTTGGTATCACCCCTCAGTTTAAATCAAAACAAAAAAAGAAGCAGAGAAGTTTCTTGTGTTGCTACTCAGAACTGATTCAGCTTGCTAGGTGTGTGACTGCTGCCCTCTGGAAAGGGCTTTCTGAACCATTTCGAAATAGGAGCTAGCATGAAGTGACATAAGGGCCTTTTGACCTACTTTGAGATGGATCCTTTTGTTTTCATTCTGTCATTTTACTGTCCCCTGAAGCATTTTGTCAAAGTCAAACAGTAGCTGTGATTGTGGTAGTCCCATGTCTACTTCCCCTCCCTTTAAATAACTGGTTAGAAAGAGACCTTCAGCGAAGTTACTGCTTTTAGTTGCATGGCTTCCTTTGCTACTCTTTAGCATTGAAAAATCTCTTGCCCTGCCTAAATGAAATATTTTTCTTCCAAAAAAAAAAGTGGAAACTCATTTTACCAGAATACTATGTTCCTCCTGACTGACCCATCTATACTCATGATGCATAAGCCCACACATTTCTTTTTATTATGAATGAGAATTAGGATTTTCCCTGTTCTTCTGGTCTTTCATTTTCTGTGCAATCAATAATAAACATTTTCTGTCACTGTGCATCACTAGAGAGGAGGCTTCACTAGAGAGTCTTGGCTGTGGGAGCTCCTTCTTGCCAAGAACTGAGAGGAGTGTGGAAGTTAAGGACATGCTTTATGCTGCCCACGGCTCCTATTTTTCCTTCTGTATGTATGCTTGTTTTAAAGGAGTTGTGTAGAAAGCTAACTGCACTAAAAAACAACGAAGATGGTCCAGAGTGTATTTTTTCAATGCTATTTTAAACATGTGGTTATGGCTCTGAGAGACACGGTTTCACCAGCCACACCCTTCTCCTTTTCCCAGCTTCCTCAAACGGTTCCTCAGTGCTAGAGCAGATTCACTCCACGTGGAGCAATTGTGCAATCTTACATCATCCGTCACTCTTTGCCTCCCCATTTCCCTTACCTGCCACGAAAACAGTTGCTCCAACATATTCAAGATGTAACCAGAACGTTTTTTAATCACAGGTCCTAAAGTAGGCATTGCTATAATCTATTTACATTTTTTCTACCTGTTAAATTACCTACACTTTCATCTCTAACATATCTGAATTTCACATTGGACAAATTTTCAACAGTAGTTTTATCACTGGCAAAAATTGTTGAAGGACACAAAGTTTTGTGGGATTATTTCCTCATATGATACTTCATTTCTCATGTAAATAGTTTTTGATTATGTGCTACTTCGAAATTTTTTCATGTATTTTAGCCACATGTTGAAAGAAATAGTAAAAACATTATTCTGACAGAATACTATCTAAGATAAACACTGCATTTTTGCAATGTTCTCTAGGGAATTAATCAGAAAAAAAAAACCAAACCAGTGGGGTATTGGCAAAAATAGAAGAGTGGGCTTAAGTTAGGAATAAATTACAAGTATGAATACAGAGAACTTTCACTGTTGGTTTCAAGTAATATTGACATTTTCCGAAGTGCCTTTTTTGTAGTTTGTGTCACCATTGTACCTGCTCATTAATACATGTGTTTTAATACACATTCCTGTGGCACAAGGAAACAATTCTGTTTCATGGATGAGGAGTTGAGAAATAGAGATTAAGCAATTTATACGAAGTCACACAGGAAACATGTGGCTAACCCTACAGCTCTTGAATGCCAGTCTGGTGGTGCAACTACAGCAGCAGTTCTCTGCTTGCCAAAAAAAAATAAGTAAGAGTTGTGCTAAAGCCCTACATTTGATATTGTAAAAATCAAGATGATTATTAGCTTTTAATATATTAAGAGTGATGCAATTCATAGCCTTATATCTAGTAGTTATGAATCCTAATTTACTTAAGTTCTACCAGTCAAGCTACTGCAGATTGCTGCTGCTAAGAACACAGGATTTTGGAGTAAGGTCTACAAGCGTTGACATACCATTATAGTGAGAAGTGAATGAATGGTACTTTTTCCACTTATGTGATTAAGATTATTTCCCTCCTACCATTGTAAGTATCAATGTCTCAATGTACGTACAATCCTGTAGAAAACTGCTTAACTCTAACCTAACTCTAGTCATCAACTATGGTTAATGTGTGTTTTGTGACTGCCGATTTATGCGCAGTCCAGATTACATTACCCACAATACCACATATTTCTGTAATACCCTTGAATATGTTTCAGAAATAGGCTGATAGAACATAGACGGTGACTGATATTAGAAGATAACTTTCAATGACTTTGGACAGAATGCGTTGCTAAATTCAGCTGAGAAAATACAGTTGCTCATAGAACTTTTTTAGATTTAGCCTGTATCTTTGATATTATGTGGAAGTGCTCATATAATAAGGACATGGGCTGCTTTGCAACTTGTGTGGGTCCCTTGACACATCCTTTCTGTGGCAACTGGAAGACCATGCTGTACAAGCATATTGAGTTCACCACGTGGCAGTCTCTGTTAAGGCTCCTCCAAAACCTCTTAAACAGGTTTTGCTTTCAGTTTTCCCCTTGCCTTTTTATTTATATGCCTCAACCCAAGACCCACCAGGTTGTAGGACACCTCCCCATCAGTTTCCTCTGCTGTGCTTCAGCTGCTCTGTCACAGCCTCAGGAGATGATACCTAATGGGGATCCCAGGGACTTGAGCCTATCTTCATTCTCTCATCTGTCATGTCTCTGGGCAGAGCACTGCTGCAGAGCATCCACCAGCTCCTTGGTTGATTTCAGCAACCCTTGGAAGGGTCCTCTGTTTGTTGTCTCCTTCCATCTCCAAATAGTATTTTTTTATTTCTAACCTGTGACCATGAAGCCTCTCCCTTTCTTTCATTTGTTGCCCCCCATCGTTGTTTGTTTTCTCCCCTGTTTTTCTTTTGCTCACATACTTCACTGGGAGGTCTTTGGGAGAGGGTGTTCAGCTTTGTTAGGGACGGGCTAAGGCCCATTACTTTTGGAGGAAAATCCGCTAGGAAGAGTGGTCAACTTCAGGCATTCTGGGAAGAGTACAGGAACAGGACAGGCAACAGCAGTATTTCCCAGCTTACTTTCAGGTACACCCACTGATCTGTAGCCTTCTGAGGTAGGTGCAGTCCCTGTTCTCTTTTTAATATGATGTATTTTCTTAATACTGCTTTCAGGTAAAGGTCATTCTGAAGGTATTTAATGGGATGTGGATTTAGGTATGGGTATTACTGTAAGCCTGATTCTGGATAAAAGCATCAGAAGATCTTCTGAAGGGAACCTTCCCAATAGAAAATTAACTCAACTTTTTCTTCAGAAGTTCTGGCTGTGTTAATAAACACTCACTTGATATTATCTACAGTAAGATGATGGTCCACGTAAATTAGGTTTAAGGTGCCTGCACAAGCATCCTATATTAGCTTTCATGCCCAAAGTGAATATTCATACAGATTTTTAAAATCCACTAGTCACCCCAAATAATCTCACATCTAGGAAAAAAAGCCAAGGAACTCAGCAGTGAGGTATCCAATCTAAGTGATGTTATGTGGACAATTTCTTCCTCTTTGGTTCATTAGTTACCTGCTGGCAGAAGTGTTACAGTGGGTACTCAAATGTATAGGAATAGGGGCCAGTGAAGAAAGGAAAAACGATTGGAGGCCTGGGAGGCTTGAAAAGTGAGGGATGGGGAAAGGCTGGGGAAAGAATTTGGGTCCTGGAGCAACTTCTTCGTGCTATGTTGCTGCTCAGAGGCAGAGCTGGGGGAGTCCCTGTTCCTTCCTAGCTCTGCTGGACAGCTGACTAATAAAGTGTTTGCTACACAGGCACAAGGGAAACGAAACTAGAACTTGCAAACTATCAGATTTGCATTGGAAGCTTTGGTAGTAATGATAATTTTAATAAAGTGAACAGTATTTCCCAGCTGTAACCTGTATTCTTAAGGAGGTTTGAGAAAAACATGTTTGTAAGAAATGAATCAACAAGGGATTCCTAATCTGTGAGGGTGTTCCTATCAGTTGTTGATAATTAGCATCAGAAATATGTTCTTATCAGCTAGCCACAAATCCCATCTTCTCTTTCTCCTCTTTTGGGTGTGTGTTCATGAGATTTAACTAACCTTGGTAAATAATGCAAGGTAAAATTGTGGTGTTTGATTTCATGACAAGAAGATGGGAGAAGCTGTGGTTAGAGTTAGTCAGTCTGAAGCAAAATCCTACCACAGCTGAAACAGTTTTCAGATGAGGTAAGAAGCCAAACATAGATTGATTAAGCTCATTATTTGAAACACAGGTCTTTCATCCCTGATCAGTCTGCCTCTGCTAGCCTTGTACAGCAATAATAATCTCTTCTTCTGCTATTTTGATGGCCCTGAATTTTTTCTAGGCATTTCCATGATAGATTTTGCCTGTAGAGTTACTTCTTGCCTTCCACATTTCGGTTAAATACCTAATTTCTTATGTCATTTGGGTACTCCCTTAATTTCTTAGACATCTCTGTTTACTTAAAGAGAAGAGAGGTTCCAGCTTACATGTGAGTTACCCAGATAAGTGAGGACCTGACTGTGGAGTAAAATACTTCAGCTAGATTCTGTTAGTGGCCTTGTATAGGTATATACAGATGCTGAAATGAGAGTAAATTTCTGCTCACTTCACATGGTAGGTGCTCAGAGCTGCTTCTCTAATGCAGGTGACTATATTAATGGCAGGGGACTGAAGACCTGGCCATTGGCCATCTGAAAAATTCTTCTGCTGATAGTCACCTAAGGCATAAGATAGGCTAGAAGACTAGATCCATTGCTGGCCAGTGATTAAACTGTATTATTTTCAGCTATTTATCAGGTATGGAAAACTTGGTAAATTTAGCACTTTCTCAGTTTTCTTTTTAAAAAATAAATATATGCCAGATAGCAGAAATGGAACTGATATTGCCCTATGGCTTCTTGTGATGGGCAATTAGTGGTTGTGCATAATTTCACATGTGGATTTCTAAGAACAAAACACACAGCTGTGTCTTAGAGAGCAGGGACTGAGCAGATTATTTAGACTAGCATAATGGGGAAAGAAGGAACATTTAGTTGTAGGAGATAAGGCAGTGGCAATCTGAAGACTTATGTCCTTGACAGGACCAGCTAGAAGATTCCAATACCTTTCTGGAAACAATTCCTTTAAGAAAATTGTTTAATTCTTTTTTTTTACAGTCTTTTAGTTGTTTTGAATTTTTCAGGATGAGAAAAAGCAGTTTATAACATTCCAGAATTTTAACTTTTTTTTTTTTTAAACAGAGGATTCCTGGGTTCTCCCCTTACTCTTTAGCACTTGGGAAGGGTTTAAAGGTGTGAAATGCTAGCATCCATTTTATTTTGTTCAAAGTTAAAAAGAGAAATGAAAAATGTCTACACTTTTATTCTAAATGGAAAAAGTGGGAGAACAGCAAGACAGAATTGGAAGTTAATTTTTTTTTTGTTCTCTTTTTGCTAAGTTCTTAAAATGTACTGATGGAAGAATCCAAAGACTAGGGAACTCCTGACTAAGAAGAGACCAGTCTAGTCCTTGAGTACTTTGGATGTTGGAGTAATTTGAATTTTCCATTATCTCTGATTGGGCTGAGGCTTAAACTGGCACAAAGGGGCAGGAGTGGTAAGCTGGCCTGGCCTTGATTTGTCCATT
>VZTV01009583.1:0-19820 GCA_013400875.1 Anhinga rufa
GTAATGACTATGTTTTCATTGTGTTCCAGAGAGCAAAACAATTATTCTTTTCCCCTTTTTTTAAAAGATTAAAAAAATAAATTCTCTTGCCTAATTCTACAGAGAAAAAGCATAGCTATGTGAATTCAAAAGGTTTATGAAAGGCTTCTGGTACTACTTGAATTTATTAACTTTTTAAAATTAATGTTCATGCATTTTAAATCGCTGCCATTACATCTGGGAGTAAGATTCCTACAGTGCTTGGAGTTAGCAGCCCTGTTTCTTTGTGTCCCAGCAGGAAACCCAACACAGATGATAATTTCATTGCTTTTTTAATATAAAGTTTTTCAACTCTGAGATTACTAAATAATTTTATAAGGGGCTACTAAACTACATCCTGATAGGAATGAAAACAGATTGCTTTGATTTCAGCAAAAGTCAAACTGGTGTCCTATAAAATAAGAGACTCAAAGCCTGTTCATTAATCTCTAAAGTATCTTTTTCAGCTTAAATCTGCTGTTTACTATGTAATACTTTCCATACCAACATCATAGGTAACACTGCATGTGGCAAAAAGCCAATACAACAAAGGTGCTCTCACAGAAAATTAGAAAGAGATGTTGAAAGAGAAGCCAAGTGAAAAGGTGGCCAAATGATCAGGGGAAAATGATTACAAAGTTTTTCACGGACATATGGAAAAAAAAATAAATATAATTATTGCAAACTGTATTGTGATTTTGACCATCATTAACCCCCTGAGAACACGATATAATCAAATAGCAACAGCAGCCGTAACAGCAAGACTCCAAATATGTGTGCAGTTCTGTAGGACCATTCACCCTGTGGTCCTCAAGGCACTTTATAGCAATCAAGATGCAGCTCCATGATGTAAGTAAATGCTTTAGGGGTCACATTACCCTTCTTGTAGGTGACTGCAGCAGCTCTTTAACAACACATGTTTGAGGAAAGAAAGGAATGCACTGCCTGTTTGATAGCTGCTATAACCAGTCTGAGCTGAGACACTTGGGGAACCTCCAGGTCTGAAATTGTGGCTCTTACCAGCAAAGCCAGCACGATTGCTATTGGCCTTATTTTGCTTTATATTGCAAGGAGGAGGGGTAACCATCCCAATGCCCATGCTGAAGCAATAGTACAGTACTAAGCATTCAGAAGGGTCAGTGCATCACCACACTGCTGTTTTCTTCCTCTGAAGATCTCTAAGCTTCGAAGTGTCTTGATGCTGTATAATGCCTGGGAGCTGCTGGTGGCAGGTGGGGCACAGCCATGAGGGAAAGCAGCACTGGGATGTCTTCATGGTCTTCGCTTCCACCAGGAACACAGCTGCTTGGTCACAACATATGAACAGCACTGTGGTAGACCTTGCTCCAGTTCTTCTGTTATGACTTTATAAGCAAATAAGAACTCCATGAAAGTTTAGCACCAGAAAAGTTACGCTGGCATAGAACAGGGCTGAGATCAGATACATTAAAGCCTCAGTCATGCCTGTTCTTAGAGATAAAAAAGCACAGTAAAAACTGCATCTAGCTTTGTGGAGTGTCTCCTCCAAAACCAGCCTTGCCTGAGGCACACCCTACAACAGAACCTCTTTTTCTAGGTGGAAAAAAAGTAAGTCTGTAATTAAGTGTTCCCCCTAAAATATTGGATGCTATAAAGCTATCTGCTACTGGAAATAGAGATGCAATGGATCAGTGGTTGGAAGTGGGCATCAGTGAGTCTCAACTGCATTATCAAAGACAAATTTCAGAAAGCCTTGGTAGTTAAATCATTGCAGCAGTCTCAGGGAGGCAGTATAATCTCAGTCACATGTATGCTTCAAATAAGAGGTCAGACAGCTTTCTAAAAGCCTGCTGTAGTTTAACCATAAATTATTGTGCCTGAGAAAGCAACCACTGAGTTTTTGCTAGACACCTTCAGACATCCCTTGCCACTGCACCCCTGGCTAGGGGCTGCACGTGCTGGTGAGCCAGCCGTTTGTTAGCATTTTGCCTTAAGATAGCATCAGCATTTTCTTACTTGCAGTGAGTTGTATTATGCTTATCAATCTGATTCTGATTACATAAAAAAGGGAATGAAATAATTGTGGATAAAAGCAAATAAAAATGCCATATTTTTAATATAGGGTGATGATCCAATATTTTCTTTGTGATTTGAGAACCACTTGCTTCACAGGAGTTTTCAAAAATAAAATAAACTTCAGTTTCCTTAAAACAAACTCCACATTGTTGCCTTATGAACAAAATTGGATTTTTATGTCTCATAAGGTTTCAATGTAGCATATCTGCTGGATGAGGCTTCAGTGTAAGCAAACAGATGGTAGGACACTTGTTGATTTTAGCACAGTATATTTGTGCAGGATAGAGAAGGGGAGAATCTGAAGAAAGTATCCTTTTGATTTCACATAATTTCCTCTTGCTGTGTATTAGCCACTTGTCTAACGCAGTTTAACATTCATATGAAATTACTGGTAAAACAAAAGAAAATTAACACTACCTTTTCATTTTTTAAAACCTAAAGATGTATCTAAAATTCTTCAGCAATATGGTCTCTTCCTCAGTTTGTTTATTCTTTATATCAGAAAAAATTAAGAAAGCATTAATAAATTAGTATTTTAAAGGGGATGTAAAGGTGGAATGTTTTTTCATGTAAAAATGGAGAGAAATTATGGAATACTTCTCCTCTTTCAAAGAGCAGAAGGAATAACAAGCCAAGCTATTCACTCCTCCTGTCTTTTCTGAATTACAGCATACATTCTAATTTGTTTCTTCAAACTAGCATCTGGGAGGAGTGTTTAAGGTGCTGTCTTATACGGAACTTGGAGATACATTATCTTAAACAGCATGTTCCCTCAGCCAGCACGGCTGTAAGCAAAAGAAGAAAAATTACCTTTATTACTGTAGCCTCTCTTTTTACACTTTTCTTTAATCCCCATTACGCTGTGGCTCCTGCTCTGAAAGTGTAGGGCTGGATCCCCCCTCCCGCTGACCCCGGGGTATGCATTCACATCTGGGCTAAGTGGCTGTAAAGAGCTTCTATTCTTAATCAGCAGTTTCACACTCAAATTGCATGTGCTTATGCTGTAACAGACCCTACGGCAATGGAATAGCAAATTTTGAGAAACAATTGTTTTCATCGTGATCATTACATTGTAAGATAAGTGGGAATGGCCCACAGCATCACAGACTTGAGGGGAAATGATATCCCAGCAATCCCCCTGAAATGATGTATAATTAAAATGTCTGCTGCCCTTGAACGTTCAAGGATGGCTTCAGAGTAGGAATTAAGAGCTCTGGAGGTTCGGTTCCCTTTCAACTACATTTTAGCATCTCTGAAAGATTTTAACCTAATTTTAAAAATGAAGGTGCCTGCACTTAGGGACCCATGCTGGGATTCATCTCCCCTGGTTGTAGGCACTGCAGATTTGGACACAGCTGACCCAGCTGTCCAGGCTCCTCAAGCGTCAATGCGGGTCTTGTTGGGTTTAACTCTTCTATGGACAGAGAGGGGGAGATCCTCTGGGTTTGGGGACACCAGACTTTGTAGTCATGGGAGGCAAACATACACTTCTAGAGCTCATTCCGTCTGAACTGCCTTAAACCTCTGCCTAAGGATGAGATGGCCTGGGAATTGCCATGTAATGTCCAATGACTAGCTCAGTTGTTGGTGCTTATGATTTCAATGCCTGCAGTCAAGGGAGATGGTCAAGTTACTTATTTGGGTCAAATGTCACTGTCCTGTAAAACTCAGCAGATCCCTGCCAAATTATCCAGTGGAATATTTGTTCCGTGAGGTACATAAGAGGTCTGACCACCAGAAATTCAGCAAGATTTGCAAGTAAGTGATCTGTGTGTGTGTCTTAAAAGGAGATCACTGCTGTTGGCTGGTCTTAGAAGATAACTTACCCACTTCCTTTTCACTTTTTGAAAAATTATGACAACGCTGTCTTGCAAACCTGTCATGGGGATTAATATGAAAAATGAACTGATATTTACATGGGTTTTGAAAGGTGCATTCTTGCTGCTACTTCTCATTGTTATTATTTTAAGGTGAATACAGTCACTTAGGGGACTTTTGTGCAGAACAACTCTATTTGCTCTCAGCTATCCAAGCCCACTATCTTAGAAACACTCCTTACTAATGGACCTCTTCCTTGAAGAGACCAGCTAGTCTGCCCCTCTGCAGCTTTTCTAGAGTATGAGCATCTCTTCTGCCCGACTTCCTGAAGCTCCCATATACGCATGCATGGAGGTACAGAAGAATATAACTTGCCTTACATCCTACCTGATGTTCATCATCCTTGCCACTGTCAAGAAGCTCAGGATAGCTCCCTCAGTCTCTCCTCTTGCTAACTACTGGCTCTAGAGGAAGACTGTCAGCACCTGGAAGCCTATAAACAAGTTCAGAAAGACCAAGGCCTAAAGAAGTTTTCATGACTTTCTGTTTCCTGCTTTTGGACATGAACGTGTGGTGCAAGGCCAGACCCAGCCTGTAGCAGTCATTCTCTGGTAGATGGCTACTGACTTCAGCCAAACATCAAAGATGGCCCTGCCTTATCAGCACCTTGAAAAACGCACTGCACCCACTAGAGTCAGGCACATCGCTGCCTATGCTTCAAGTCCACCTCACGCCTGGAAACTGGTGACATAACAAGTTTATTTTGTTTGTGCTGGGTGCTAGTTGAGCTTTCAGAGGGGAAGCTGGACTAGATGTTACCCTCCTCTTGACACCAGCCCAATATCCGAACTAGTGAGGAGGCTGTTAATACCTTTTCTGTTTAACTTGCTGAAGCCTGCTTCAGGTGATCACAAGCATTGTATCTTCCCCTTTTTTATCTCTGGGAAACTTGTAGCACCAAACTTTACCTTAACAAGTTCTGTCCTTCTCCCCTGCTGTGATACTGAATCCATCAACTCCATAAGCCACCATGATCAGTGATGGGAGTACCCAACAAGTGAGCATGTTTCTCCTCAGCAGCTCACAAGCAACTCTCCCAGCTACCCAGCTTGCGTTTATTTATTTTTTCAGTAAAGGTCTTAGCTCACATACAGAAAATGGTGGCTCTAAGGTTGAAAAGTCAGATGTGGCTATGGAACTAAAATGAAAGGATGAGTAACACAATAACTCCCAGAGACTGTCTAGACATTTTCTTTAAGGTAGGGGACAGGAAAGTAGAAGGGGGCTGCCAGCTTAAAAAAATTAGAAACAATGCCTTACATGCATTATTTCTGAGTATCAGACATACCACCCTAGGAAAGCATCATGAGTGGCCTAGACGCCTTTTTGCTTGCAGGACCTAACCAGTGCAAGGCGGATGCTGCAGCCAAGTCTTTGTAATCCATTTTTCACCTCTTCTGTATTGGAACCAGCACACTACTCACCACAAACTGACAATATGTAATATAATTTAAATTTTTAAAAGATCAGTATCACCAACCTTTTTTGGGATACAAAATTCTGCTATGGTATGCACATGCATAGACATATACCTGCTGTTCACCATGTTCCTAGAATATAATATATTTTTTTCAGCAAAGAAATTGGCTAGAGTGCAGATGCATTTATATATCTTCATTCATCTCAGTTGTGGCCTTTTTTATCCTCAAAATTGAGTCCACTAGAAAGTGGCTTCTGTCAGCATTACTTCTTAAGTATCTCATCATCAGCCCCAGAACACTGTTAGTATTCATCCCTTCTCTGCTACTAATATCCCACTGCATGGTGAACATTTAAGACACTGTAGAGTCAGGATAATTTTAGAATACAATAAAAGTTACAAATTCCACCAGAGCAGTGCTTGTCTTTTCCCTTGTAACACATGATGATTCTTGATACATTTTGGGGTGGGAGGGTGCTTGGGGTTTTTGGTTTGGCTTTTTGTTATATTTTAGGGCAGACCAGAGAAAGGCAAAGAAGTCCACACTGGGGCTCTGAGTACTTTGGCAGCCTGATACAGATCATTTAAAATACGTTGGTCAGGATAGCTCACTCTACCCGTTGCTGTCTAGGAGATCTGCAAGCATGGTGCACACATTACAGAATGCTGTCTCTGCACTGATTATTTATAATGATAACACACTGACGCTCAAATTACACTATGTTCTGGCTCCTGCCTTCTCTCTTGCCCTTTCCTACAAGCAGTCTAGAGGTAGGACTTTCATGTGCATTTGTAAAGTGCCTATTGCTGCAAACATTAATAAGAGCTATCACTTAGGAGCAGTTACTTACACTTTGTTTAATCTCTAATGGATTCTTCTAAATATTTACAGTAGAACAGTTGTCAGACCAAATGCTAGAAATTACTGGCAACTTCCCAGCAGCCAAAAAGGAGAGGAGAGGAGAGGAGAGGAGAGGAGAGGAGAGAAAGTAAAGAACCTGCTCATTGTTGCATTCTTCTGTGGGGTTTTAGTAAGTCAGGATCTGCATTCTGTAAGTTGGTGGCACTGAGCAAGGATGGTCCAGAGAATTGTGTGCGCACCAGCCTCGAGTTGTGCTTCAGCCACATAAAACTGCCTCTATTCTTGCTAATCTTAAGGGAGGTGGCTGTTTGCTTTGCAGACCCTGAAGTAAATAAACTGTCTGAAAGGCCAGTGGCTGCTGCAAGAGGTGGAGGAGCTCCAAACTGGGGGTGTCAGCGTAGGGCACGGTGCTGTTTGCTGTTGGTCGCGTTGCACTTAGGCAGTCTCTTGGCTGTTAGATCTGGAGCCTGCAGTCCCCTGCTGTTGTGGCTCCCCGGCACAGGCTGATTGCAGTCATACAGACTATAAAAAAAAAATTAATCTAAACCCATGAGGCTGAAAGAAAGCCTTTGGTGCACTTCACCTCCACAGCCTCTGAAGTTGCCTTGGCTCTGATGTGCAAGATCTGTGTGAAGAGGGTGTGGAGGAAGAACAAGAGGATGGGCAGCACTGGGAGCCTGTGGCTTCTGGTAGGGACCCGTGTGCCAGCAGCAGCTGTCTGGCATATATCACCCACTAGGACACCCCTCTGTGCCCAACAAGCGGGGCCCTGCGCAGGCAGGAGGAGGGGACAGCGACTGCATTGCTGCTTTACAGCTGGCAGAAGTGCCGGTGCACAGGAGAGGGACCTGAGACAGGAGGCACTTGTGTGGCTCACTGTCTCCTGCTGTGACACAGCAGGTCTGTATGTACACAAAAAGGCTTGAAGGATTGTTGTCCTGCTTCGGAAAAAATTCCATTGATTTGAAAATGAGAGCTTTGCCTGATCTGCGAATTTATCCAGATATAGAAGTTTTCTGTAGTATTTGCTGTTGTAAGGGCCTGCCCTAATTTTGAGATACGTGTGTGTGTGTGTGCGTGCAAGTGTGAGTGCGTATGTGTATGAATGCATGTGCGAGAGGGAGAGAAATCTCACTGGCTAAAACTGTTCTGCCAAGATAAACTTTGGAGCATTTTATAAATTAACTCTGCTCTATGTGTTTATTTTTCTTTTGGAGATTCTAAAAGGAGACTGTTCAACTCATCTTATTAGGGGCAGCATATTTTTTAAAGAGAAAAATAAGTTCCTACTCTGCACTGGAAAGTATTTGCTATTTTCAGCTAGAAGTATTCTTTCCTTCTGACCTGGCATATTAGATAAGATTTATATTTCTGACCTGACATTAGGTAGTTAAGATTTATTCTTCTATATTAACTTTACTGAGCTTGCAAGCTATTCATTTACAGCATAGGGAATATATTTATGGCAGAAGCAAAGAAAGTTCACTACAAAGTAGTAAAATATGTTATTAGGAGTGTCCCATAGACTGATGAAAATTGTGAGTACCCTAGCAGCTGGCTCCCTTCTGGCTCTTTTTTCCTTCTTTGTTATTTCAACTTTAAAACTTGAATTTGAAGTCAGTTTCAATGGTGAATAACTTAAAAGAGTCCAGATGATTCTAATATATCCGCATATATATACGTACATATATGCTGTGATTGAGAGGTGCAGGGAAGGGGATAACAAGTGACTTGAATTCTCTCCGCGTTGTGCTGGCAGTGACCCAGGCATAAGTAACGGACCTCGCTCTCCTGCCAGTATAAATCAGGACGGACTCCACTGAGGTATAAAGCTGGTGTGTGAGTGAGAGCTGAATCAGACCTAGAGCTTTCCTATATCCAAAGGTGTGGGCCCAGGCAATCTGTTAATGTCCAACTGACTTAAAGAGGGGAACCGCAGACTATGATGGAAACCTGGAAGCACTTCAAGCCTCTATAGACAGAAAGTTGGAAAGTTAAAGGCCTCCTATTGAAATCAGTGACAAAACCTCCCATTAACTTCAATAGGAACAGGATCAGGCCCTAGAAATGGCTGGAGGCCAAAGAACTGGATGGCTCAAGAAATAGGTAATAGGAGCTGATGACTTTCACCAATAAATCACCAATGTAAACCTGGCCGTGCTTGGTTTAGACTCAAAATTGCTTTCATCTGATGTTTGTTTGAAACTGTACGCACTGTAAAACCTTCAAGAAGAACTGGCAGTCTTGATAGTTGTCTCAGCAAGAGGCCGACGGCTGGACGGGGTGTGGTATCTCCTCCGTCCCCACATCATCGGAGGGAGTCCATCTTAAAGAGAAGCAAGAAGCACTTGCCTGCTTAAAGAAAGAGCAGTGCTTTGGGCTCGGCTGTTGACCAGAAGTTTTCTATTTCAGAAACTGTCAGACTAACTCTGTAAATCCACTTAGACTGAATATATTGGGGGAGGGGGTTAAGGCTCCTCAGTAAGCCAAGAGGAGGAGTAGATATTTCCATTTGTAGACATTATTCAACTGCTGTCACAAGAGAGAATAGAGATGTGCAGAGCTTTGAGGAATTAAATGTGACAGAGAAAGGGCCTGGCATAGGGAATGTTAGGACCATCAGGCATTATGAAAGCTGGGAGTTGCTTATAGAGTGCAGCAAGCAGTGCTGCGCGTTGCAGTTTGGCTGATGAACTCCGCTGCCCATCCCTTCTGCGACACCACGTCGTGCTGCAGCCGAGGAGGAGAATTTTGTAAGTTGTACTGAATTGAGGCCAGTTTCCCTGCCATCCATCGTGGCACTCCCTGACAAAGTTGTGGGGAAATGCAAAGCATTATGGAGGGGACTTTCCTCCCCCCCAGTATTTTTGCAAACAGTGAACTTTTTCAGCTGGTCCCTGAAGGGTCCTGCACTGCTGCTTGGAGAGCAGTAGGCCAACTGAGTGAATATTTTGATGTCTGTACTTGGTCAAACAGCCATAGCCATGTTTGATGTCAACTCACACATACAGAATAGTTCACCACTTTCCAAACTCCACCCTTCATAGTCTTGTATTTGACAGACCTTAAGGTCACGTACTCTATTACGGTATGCAAACTTTTCCAGCTCCTTCCTTACTTCTACCAGGCCATGTCTAACAAAAGCTCCAAGGATTCATATTTTTGTGTGTATGCAAAGATTCAAAGCTTGTTTTTAAAATCTGTCTTTGTAAATCAAAGAAGCTGTTCACTGCTTCTTTTCTCTCACCAAGAAACCCACTGCTATCATCAAGTCATCACCCCACAGCTCAAGGGCATCCGTTCTCTTTCCACCATTTCTCCTCAAAACCCTGGGCTCAGAACTTAAGTTGCAGTAACTTGTGGCTTGGCATCAAAAAGGAAAAGTATGTGGAGGAGAAAACTTACTTATAGGTACAAGCAGGGGAGTGAGGGAGAGGGAACACTAAGGGAGTGTTCCTTAGGGGTGACACTAAGGAACAACAGGAATTGATAGGATGATAAGAAAAAAAAAATTTTAAAAATTCATTTGACAAAGGGCACATTATCATATACCCTACATAACAATTGTCGCACGTGAATTCTGGTGTGTCTGCTCTGGTTCACTACATTCACCTGCTAGTTCTTGTTTCCAGTGGGCTTGGGTTGGATCCAGGCATGTTATGGATAGCGAGGAGGATGTGGACCACACCTGTATTAAATCCAGCAGGCTAATGGAGCTGATATAGAGTTCCTCTACCACTTGCCACTTCAGAAAATGCAGCATTTTGGGTCTATCCCTGTGCTTACTTATTTAGCTAGTCTGGTTTGGTGTATGTTCTTACTCTGCAAATTACTTCAGTCACTAGGTTGAGAAACAGTGCCCGAGTTCAATATGTGTAGGAAGAGAGGGAAGAGGGAAGCTTGACAACTGTAACTGAGCAGATGGCAAAATAGAACGCTCATAAGTACACAGTGTTGGGCAGGGTGAATAAGTACAACATGGGGAAAGCAGTAAAAGTATCCCTCCCACAGTTTTAAGTGGCAAATTGCAGCTGTTCTCTTACAAAAGACAGTGGAATACCCTCACGACCTTTACCAGCACCTCGGGAAGAGAAATGCAGATTGCATTGCTGCTCCTTTTGTTGGTGAGTGAGAACAAAAATCCCCACCAACTATCATGTTTTCTTAATAGCCTGTATAAACATTTAGGCTGGATTCTGAGCACATGCAAATTTTACGCTGGCAGAGCTCTGTGAGTTATTTGCTTCCTGACACGAGTTGTAACTAGAAGCAAAATCAATCCCTTAATCTTTATGAGATGTTTATTCTGCCTAAACCAACTCCCATTAAAAACAATGCAGAGGCTCTAATTGAAAACCTCGTGTTAGTCTGGCATGTGCCTTATGATCGTGACATCTCTGTTCTCTGATAAAAGGGAGGAACATTAACTCTTCTTGCTGTTCCCTCAACAGATGCACAGATGCAGGTACACACGTACACACATATGCACAGACATGCCCCCAGGGAACATCAGCAGTAGTGCTGCTAGGTTGTCATGGGGCAGGAAAAGGTGCTTCTTCTCTAACACCACTGATCTCCCCTGCCTGGAGGCCAGCCTAAGGAACATTATTTTCTTCCTCATTGGCTGAATAAAATTTCCAGCCCAGTGATACGTCATATGAAAAGCCGTAAAGGTTTCACCTGTACACAACCAAAAAGGGATGGGTCCATATAACTTTCTAGTGTAGTTTTAGGCATGCCAGGCTCAACAGAAAGAGAGAGGGTCCCCCAGCAAACTTCCCGTGCATTTTTTTTTTTAATTTAGTGTTTGGTTTAACTTATATAAAACTAATGAGTTTGTTTTCCGTGACCAAACAGAACATAAGAAGTGGGAGAAGAGATGGACTTTTCAGACAAACCAAAGGACCTTGTGTAGCTTGAAACAAAACTTCTTCTGTCTAGAGCTGTTGGTATCCTTTTTACCTATATTTTAAGACAATTTCAAAGGGAAAATACTTTAAGAACAAGTACAGACCTTTAATTCTTGCTTGTGTCTGTGTGAATTTGTATGTATATATGTGAACGTGTATATACAGATATAGATATGAATGTGTAGGGGAGAAGGGAGAGATGACTAAATATATAAGCATTTATATTATTTTTATTTATAATGTATATTTTTAATTTTATAGTTTACAAAATGTTACTAAATTCTCCATCAAAATTATGAATTTCGTCAATATTTTGTTAACAGTGTTAAACACCACCCTGCACTTTTGGTAGGTTTATGGTTTTCTGACACCTTCAACAAGTGTTATATAAGCTGATGGTCAAAAAGGTCTTTTTAGGAGGTCATGGGCATAGGCTGAATAAAAGAGTTTTTCCAGCTCTAGGACTACAGCTGTAGGCTTAGGGGCTTCCAGGGGGTGAAGTACATAAGGCAGAGAAGGCTTATGTAGGAGTCAGGAAGTATGAGATGGAAGATTCTTCTTCTCAATAAGCTCTCTTATATGCAGTACTGCAATTTCTGTGGCTGATCTCTTTTGGACAAGATGTGTCCTGTGGACTTCCAGGTGAAAAACACAGGCCCTTTTTGGTGCACACAGCAGTAACCACATTCAGTCAGGGAACCAGGGCGGAAGGCTCAACCAGCAAGTTCCATAGATGAATAGTTTATTTTTCAACAAGTTATGCAAGGCTTCAGAAAGGATTATGGATTGACTTTCATAATGCTTGGTGGTCTTTTAGTGGTAGCTATGGCTAGAATCCTCCTTTTTTACATAATCAATGAAGCATGGAAATACAAGAAAAGACTACTCTTTTTATTAATCTATTTTATCTGGACTCAGGTGTGATTTATGCTGAGGAAGAAATGAACTTCTCCACTCACTGGGAAATGATGTGATTTCAGAAAGAGGTGAATAGCAGCCTGTCCTCATCTTGAAAGGGTACAGTTTACAGTTTCCTTTGTGGCCAGCCAGATCCTGGCAAATAGGAATAAGACCCCCCCCCCTCCAATCATTCCCCACACAGTGCTTCTAACCTCCATAAACCTTGGGAAGACTTGTGTTCATCAGACTATCCAGCCACATTACATAGAAAAAAATGTAAAAGAAAGACTATTTGAAACCTCCTCCATAATTCTCACATCCATGGAGTGATCGAGCCCACTTTGACCTCTAAGAGACCACACAACCATGATATATGTCAGCACTTGTTACATTATTTCCTGAAATATACTGAACTCAGAGTTAGTAATCTAACAGCTTACTTGTTCTAAGACATACATTTGAAAGAAGCCAGGGGTTTAGAGCATGATTACTATCTCAGTGAATTACTCAGATGAAAGAACGTAGTACCCAGTAATGGCAGAGAAGCAGCATTCTCTAATCATGCTAATTTTATAGGTTGTTAACAGAAATAAATGATGCCAACAGAGAAAACGAAATATTTTTGTCCACAGTCTGCCCAGGGGAATTTCTTTTAATATTTACCTGTTCCTCAGAATAACTTAGGTCTTTTCTTAGGAAATTATATATGACCAAAGCAGCCATGTAGATGTCCTCTTGCTGACATTCACTCACAACTGAATCCTACCGATAAATTCTTACACCGCTGAAGATTCCCCTCAATGGGTAGCTTAAATAGTACATTTAAGTTGTTTTGTTCCTAAAGCCAGGGCCTTGGACTTAAAAATGCTTGTCTAGGACATAGCACAAGTTATAAATTCTACACTCTGGTACAGAATTCTACTTTCGCTTTTAATACATCCTCAAGTCTAAAACTCGTTAATTGCTCAACTCTTCATAAAATGTAAACACAACAGACAAATGTGTGACTTCATTTTGGACTGCAAAACAGAAGCTGGTTTTTTTTTGCAGAATACCAGATCGTGTAATTTATTTACCTTTCCTGCCTTCAGGATCTCGTCTCTTAGGTTTTATGACATCTGTGGCCATTGTGCCCAGCACAAGGAGGTCTCAGTTGATTATTTTCAGTTCTGTGTTATACTAAAACTTTCTGGAATCTTCATCCATCTCCATGTATTTGCTAAATACATGCACTTAACATCTTCTGACTCCCATGTTAAATAAATATCCTTTGGTCCCACTTAGTTCTATTTTGGAGGGGTAATTCTTCACTCGACAGTGTAACATAAAGTAAAATAAAACCAGCAACTCCTTATTCAGTGGCATAGAAAAAAGTGAAATTAATTACGAACATTCTAGGAAAAGGAAACAAGGTTATGAAACACTTGCCGACACTGGTGTTTGTAATCTTCATGAATAAGCAACGCAATAATGCAGGGCAAGTGTGCGTGGGAGGCGCGCTCTGAAGAAACTGGCTGTTTTCCTCTCTCTGACCAGTTGAGCTGTTATGAATAAAAAATGTTGTTGCTAAAGAAACCTGTAATAAATCCTGTTGGGAGTATTACATGTGCTGATAACATACATAAACTTTATAAACATATTAAAGTGTCAGGTTTTAGTCGCTCTGGTTCATGTGGATGCTTGTAAATGTTAGTCGAGAAATGCAATTGAAATCTTGTTCCACCATCTCGTTGCTCCTACATTTCTGGTTCACATGAGAGCCTTCTCCTCTTCCTTCCCCTTGAAGGAAGAACCTCACTTTGTAGGGGAGATGAGGAAAAAGGGCTTAAGCCCTACCTCTGCTCTAACTTCCCACCAAAATGTTATCACCAGAGAAGCTGCACACCTGGTGAGCTATTTGGAGAGAAGTGGGTGGATGATCTGGTGCTTGATAAAGGATTTAATGCTATTTGGAACATCTCTGCTTTATGTAGCGATGCCCTCCATTGACGCCTCCATCAAAGTACAGTGGGCAGCCCTGAGCGAGGCATTTGAGTTGCCTTTCAGTAGGTGAGAAGAGTTGGACACCTCCAAAAGGGATTAACAAAAACCAGCAGCTGAACAAGGGATTCTCAGTCTAGTCACAGGCAAATGCTGGGGTCAGAAACTGCCTCAAATCCTAGCTGTCCAGGGGGGTTATGTGCCCTGGCACTGCTACCCTGCCCTGCAAGCCAATATATTCTTTAACAAAAGAAAGGAGACCTCACTCTTTTCTTCTGAAACACACCAAGAAGGGAGGCTTATTCTCTGTACTTCTTGATGAGAAGGCTTATTAGCCTTGCTACCCATAATGTATCTAAAACCTTAGCAGCTAAAATATTCGGCCAGGACTTGAAAGTCTAAGTTAAATTAATTCTTTTGTCTAGCATGACTCTAGCCTGTCTTGATCTGCTCTAATAAACTGACTTTTTATCACCCGGATTTGCATGTAATCTCAGGTCACTTGCTTGCACCCATTTTAGTTAGCACAGAAGAGGAAAGGGCCCGAGAGCCCCGGGTATGGGAGCTGGGATGTGTGAGACTATATTGCAGTGTCAGTAAGTGATCGCCTGCAGAGTGCTGTGCTCCCTGTGGAAGAAATTTGTATTGTTATTTTTATTATTTGTTATGATTTATTTATTGCCTTTTCTACCCAGGGTTTCTTTAAGAGAATAACCTCAAAGTCGCTGCAGAAGGGACCTGATCTCAGAAGTCTCCTGTGCCAGGTGGACGCTCAATGTGAGTAAGCTGAAGTCTCATGTTCGAAAAACATTTGAGAAATGCTCGTGCATCAAGGGTAAGGTGGCAATTAGGCAGGGCTTTGAGGGTGAGAGACTCAGGTGTTTAAATCCTGCCCCAGACACACCTTAGGCACCTAAGTCCTGTTCTTGGATCTGAGCCTTGCTGTGTCTGCCCTCGCACTTTACAGGAAGCCGCAGGAATCACACATCGTTGCTATTCCAACACCCATCAATGAGCTCCTGTTTTATTTCACAGTGCCCCAAAATCTGCTTTACCCTGCAGGAAATATCAAACATCTGAAATCCCATCTAGGACCTTTCAAGTTTAAACATGAAACATGTCAGGACATAAAACTGACACACAATAAGAAGCTTGAAAGGATAATGTTTATAGCAGCGCACTACCAGAACTCGGTGTAGACCTGTGGTTCGGTGGTTTGCTTTCATTTAAAAGTATCACTATATGCATTTCTTTAGGGTCTTCCCCCTAATTACTCTGTTGGGTGGAGCTGAAGTATTGGCGCAATGCCGGGGTGCTGCTCGGAGCAGGCGGGAGCTCGGTGCCATCACAGTTCACATCTCTCTCAGTTCAGCTCTGGTCCCCATAGCTGAGTTCTTCCCTAGCAGTACTGGAGGGATATAACTTTTGTGGCTCCTTTGCTTCAGTGGGTGCTGGTTTTGATCACACAAGTAAATAATACTAACATTTTAAAATGCATAGTCTATAGCTCATAATCAAAAATTCGAAAGACACACAAATGTTTATTAGTCAGCTATCGTATAACTGTAGTTCAGTCATTCCTTCTTTTTAAGTAACGTTGCTCATCACACTGCTCACTGCTAACAACAAAAATAGGGTTCAAGTAATCATTAATAAAATCTGTTAGATTTTATTATGACAAAGCATCTAATAAATAATTATTCTTCCATCGCCAGAAGCTCAGTTATTCAATTATTTATAAAAAAGTTGTAGCTCTTCTCTTTTTTTTTTTTTTGAGAGCCATGACATGTTTTGCATGGATAAATATTCTCTGAATATTTTTATCTGCGGCATTGTTTGTGGTAATAGCAGACAGACAGACTTTTGTATAAAAACGTACATGGTTTCAGCTGCCTTTTGTCATCTGATAAGATTGCTTTGTTCTGCGCTTTTTTGGTAAAAAATTGGCAAAGTGATTTTGAGTAGTTCAGACTCCAAAATTAGAAATGAGACAAAAATGTTCTTTTTTTTATTGGCTTTTATATCTCCTCCACCAGGCTTTCGCAACTTTTCATTTAATTTCAAGAGCAAAAGGGACAATTTACTGTTGGGGGAAAACTTCTTAAGAACATCTATGGTTTTAACGGATGAATTTTCCTACTAGTCACTGTCTATAAATGATTGAATATGAAATGGTAGACATCTTATTAATGTTAGCGATAAACAGCAGTGGTCAAGCCAGCACACTAGCTTTATTAACCAGAAAGCAAAATCAGCACAATAAGCAAGAGATAATGAGTAAGTGTGATTTTTAAGTCCTAGCTCAGATTTTATTAGGCATAACTTCCATTATCTTCAGTGAAAAATTTACAGCAAGAAGTAGCAGACCGGGGATTTGCAAAGGCTTTATACACTAATAACAAAGCTTAAAAGAAGAAATTAATCTCAGAGGTAACTTAATTGACTTCAGTTGGCTCAATAGGTGAAAGTAGTAAAATAGCTGTTCTTTTCATATGCTTAAGAAAGAGGCTGCCTCCCAAGCAGGCTATATATCACAGTTTTGAAAGGCGCAGAGCATTGTTTTTTCCTATATAGGTATTGTACATATTCGGATCATGCAATTTTCCAAGTACTCTAGCACAGGAATTCTTTCAAACTCAGAATGAGGTCCTGCAGAAAAAGAGCCCTCTCCAGCTCCAGTGAAGCCCATGGGACTTTCTCCAATGAAAGCAAAGGAGGTAGTTCAAGCTCTAAAACCATCTCATTAATAATAGCAACATCTTATTCTGTCTGCAAAGAGAAGCAGGGCTTTTTCTATATTTGCTGATATGCCAACCTACATCAATGGCTTTGAGAAGTTGTGGTAACAGACATCTTTACAGTCTAACATAAATTCTAAATTGTATAAGAAATGTCTTCAGCAACTGAAAGAAACAAAATTTGAAATTACCACCCTTTCACGTGTCAGTAATGAAATGGGAACTGGTCTGTAACATCCTTTAGTCTCTTGGGATGGTAACACGTATCGTTCCACATGCAGCTGGTATGCTTCAAGCACAGATCTACATGCACATAGAGTTATAAAAAAAACCAACGCAAGCAGGCTATCCCTACAGTGCTTCTAACGCTTTCAGCAATGGGTAGTGACTTTCTAATATGTAATTATTTAAGATATCGCTACAACGGGATACATTCACAGTTTATGAAAATACAATGAAACAGTTCTTCATCTGCTTTTGCTTCTAATGACTGCAATAGAAATTTTACGGTCTATTTCGAAACAGACAGGATCTCATCCAAAAATGAGAAATATAGCTTCATTGCAAAAAAGATGCACTTGTCACAAGCAAAGTATTTACCCTGACAATACTAATATGAAAACATCACAGGAGAAAAATCATCTGCGGCATACAAATACTCTGAAAGAGAACTAACACTGAATAATTTAATCCCGCCCAAGAACAGATTCAACTTAACTCGATGGCTGCTTGCTTGGCTAACTTACTTTTGCTTTAAATTATTTAAATTACTTCTTTTTTTAAAAAAATGGGAACACCTATATTATACAGACAATATGTAGCATTACCATCTGTGCCATGCCAACCCTAAACATACATGTAGATATCAGTAATATATATATTGATGAACTATTAAAAAAATTGCTTCCAAAATGCAGTGTTACTTTAACTAATAATGTAATTCCTCTTTTCTTGTTGACATTTTACCTCCATGTGAATGACACCCTCCATGAGGGTATAAAAAAACTGGAGACATAATTTTACGAGTTTGTGTTTTCTCAGTTCTCTCCTGTTTTGTTTCATTTTATATAGCTATGTTTTCAAACGGGCTGTTACGCATCTGCTTAATTTTGAATTCGTAAGTAGTTGCAGGCAAACCAAGCCAGAGAGGCAGAGGGTTTGCAGGGTGGAGCCCTCCACTCGTGACCGTGACCAGAAGCAGATGCTGGACGACCTGCATCCACCACGGGTATCGCGGGCATGCCGTTACAGCAAAAGGCAGGAGGCAATTGCCAGCGTCAGATACTGATGGGCTACCGATAATGTACATCATGGTAGCTCTGCAGCCAAACTGCAGTTCCACTAAGTCATACCAGTAGTTTTACTCCCAGATGTAGGTGTTGTGGTACAAATGCAGAATTTTCTGTCACTTTGCTTATTCTAGTGACTTCCAAATTTAGTCTGTGGCTCACTGGTAGTCCACAGGGTCATAGTAAATGGCCTGCCGGTCATTCACAGACCCATAGCAAATAGTACTTTATTTCTGTCAGTTAAAAGGTCAATGAGAAAGGTGCACAACTGTCAATACGAAGTTTTGAGGGTTGGGGGTGGCCTGCAGAGCCAAAATATTTCAGAACTATTGACTTAATCCTACTTTTTTTCTAGGCAAACTGTAATCACTGACAGCTACATAGAACTTCTTATTTACTGGTATGCTAGTCTATACTCAGCTGCATATTAATCTCTCTTGTAGGACCCGAACAAGCAACTTAATTTGTTAATCTTAATTGCTCTTATCAGAATAAAAACAAATCTCTTTGCTAATGATATGTTTGCTTTTGAACTTTTATTGATCTTGCCTGCTATGTCTAATTATAGACCCAATCCTCTGCACTGCGTAGTGGACTTCAGAGGAGTTTTGCCTCTGTACAGGCAGCTGCGCATTTACTACCGATCGTGAGACAGAAATTTAGGATGCTCAAACTAGGAACTTCATTAGGAGTTTAGGGAGTGAAAGGACCGCAGACCACACTTTTCTCCTAGTAAAGATTATTTTGGCAGTAGGTACAAAATAAGTAATGCTTCAAGACATTCTGATGGGGTAAATTAACAAAGAAACTTCAATTAGTACCAGCTGAGAGTCTGGCCCAGCATATTCTGAATTTGTTAGTTCAGGCTTCATTATTCCTTTATCTTAAAATGTGGGAGTCTACAATGTAATACATAGAATGGGGGACTCGGGTATTAAACAAAACGAAGTAACATGGGTTCACTGATGGCTTGATGGCAACTGGTTTGTACTGTATTTTAAAAAACATAGGTTAAATGGAAATTGGAAAGCACTGCCCCAGCAATGGGTTTAGGGCTTATGCTTCGAGGAGACTCTCTGGGCAGAAGAAACAGAAGTCCAGCGAAAGTCTTCCATGTAATAGATGAATTTGACAGGTGTCTCCTTTATCCGCACACTATCATTTTTTTCAAGTTCCAGTATTCACTAATAGCGAATCATAGATTTTTAAAGGCAAAATGATCAGTGCAAGTGGTGACCGTAGCCTCTTTTATAGCAGTTTTCATAAATGCTCATACTCTAATTTTTGCTTCACACCAAATAACCACTAGCTACACCAAGGCATGTTTTACAAGCATCCCGACCCGAAGACCTCCGCCAGTGGACAGTGTACACCGTGTCCAGGTGGGGTGTTCTGATGGCTATTTGTCTTCCCTGCCAAGCTGATGAGCCACACTGCCATTCCGGCTCCTTCTAGGTGTGGGTTTTCAGCCACTTGTACTGCTCTCAATTCACCTTTAACTCTTGCATTTTAACCAGAAAACTTTGAGCAAATACTCGGCACCTTCTCCGCCTCGCACCAACCAGGTAATTATTTGCAGCCAACACCTCCACCTCTATTTCCCGAAAATTACACTGCTGAACAGGGGCCCACGGAAGGAAATGAGAGAGGGACGGCGCTCGCCTGGAGGAGCGCACCGCAGGCGCTCGAGTCCGGCCGGGGGCAGGAGGGCGACCTGCCTTCCCCTGCCAAAAGGGCGGCCCCAGGAGGGGGGCAATGGCCGGGCCGAGC
>VZTV01009584.1:0-17593 GCA_013400875.1 Anhinga rufa
AGGCTGGAAACATACCTGTTATGCAAGGGGATAGTCAGGGCTGACAGCAAGAGCCTACACAGTCAGCTCATAGCCTGCGCTAACACAACAGAAGCAAATACCCTGTGAGCCACCTAGAGATATAATCACGCCTCTGGAGTCGAACTGGAGCAGCCCCTTGGCCTGGGTTATTTGCTGCATCTGCAATACTCCTCCCTCCCCTCTGCCCTGCATTGATTTCTCTCCCAGCTAAAGTGCTCTTTCATGTCTGCAAGGCAAACAGTTGTCTGTCTTCTTACTAGAGCAGAAAATAGATTGTGTGCAGACTTTGAAGATGAACAGTTTAAAATGGGAATCTCCCTATGGGCTATGCTGACATGAATTGTAGGAGCAGATGTGAAGGGCCCTTTCCTTCCTTCTCCTTTTCTTCCAAGCTGCTCCAGACCATTGCTCCAGACCATTGCTCTCCCCTTCCTCCAGTTCTGCCAAATTCCCATCTCTGGGCTGTCACTCAAGTGCTTAACCCAGCGCAAGCAGACCAAAAAACACTGGACCCAGGTTCTCGACCCTTGCTAGTAGACTCCATAGCTTGTCTAAACCCAGGTACTTTCTCAGCAAACACTAAAAGCTCCTTTGCACCTTGTGTGTCTGCCTGCATGTACATCATCAAGTCCCATCATCTCGAGCATCTGGATGTTTGAGGTAAAAAAAAAAAAGAAAACCTTGGACTTAAGCTTTGCTCACTTAAGAAAAAACAGACTCCTGCAGAGAATTGACTGTGATTCCCCCTCAACCTCACACACCCGCAGTAAGGGCCAGAATTTCCTGACCTCCCCAGCTCCTGCAGAAAGATAGAGTCTGTGTCATTAGAGAGTTCTGGTTTGTTTTAGTGTTTTTCACTTTCCTCTACCCAAAAGAAAAAATTATTATGATTCTGCTTAGTTTTATGGACCTTTTCCTAGCTGTTGTGCTTATGCATTCTAATAATCCCCCAAGCACTGGATTGCACATGGGACCAGTTCACATTAAGCCTATGGGAATGCATGACTCCCAAAGCAGTACACCTGAGTCAGGCCACAGGTATTTAGTGATCAGCCTGACCTCCTTGGAAGCATCTGCATGTGTGAAAATCAGAGCCTGTGTTTCACTTATTTTCTGCTCTCTTTGCATTTCATTTGGGCCTTGATGTTCTCAGCCCCTCAGATGGAGAAGGGGTGTTAGTAACAACTACTGAGAGCCTAGCTCATCAATTCTGAAAATCACAATGCTGAGTTATCCTAGGGAGCTGCCCTGGTTAAAATCTGAGCGCAGTCTCCAAAAGTCTCCAGAGAAATCAGCATGTCTACATTGCAGACTCCTGGGTAGGTCCTTCTTTTAGCCTCAGCAGGAGGCAGAAGGATCAGATAAAGTGGCTTCCCCCTCATCCTCATCCCCTCCCACACCAGAGAGGCAATGAGGAGATGGTGGCATGTCCTACCTCCTGCCGCATGTTTGGAGTAACCTGCAGTAGAACCTGATTTCCCACAGCAAGTGTGGTGACACAGGCTCCAGACTATGACTCTGGGGAGGTCAATGCTGCAATACAAACAGGATGCTCAGCATGGATGGGCTAACCTGAAATGTCCCCACACAGGTTCATGCAGCAATGGAGAAAGGATTGGTAGGTGTCTGTCTGCATTAGCATCTCAGGCCTAATGCCCTTGGGCAGTCTGGACTTGCATTTGGCCTGCTAATGTGAGTCAATACTTCAGGTCCCTCTCTTCTGCAGTCACTGTAACCTGAGCAAAGATGACACCAAGCCAGAGGGCTGAAGTCTGCCCCAGGGCATAGGAGACTTTGCTGTCCTGGATGGAGGAAGCAGCTAAGTCTTCCCTAAGAAGAAGGAGACAGTCAGACCCAGGAATATTCTGTCAAAGTCTGCAAAAAGCTGTAAAATCTTTCTGGGGACAGTTGCAGGAACAGAGTGAATGTGGAGGGTGAAGTAGGTTGATTTCACACCTGCAGACTGCAGGGCTTGGACCTGCAGAGGGAGGTGGGTGCTGCAGCCTGCAAGGAGAGAGGGTAGGAATGGGAAGAGGAGACATGGGGGCAAAGGGTTACCTTTGTAGGAGGGCTTTGCTGTCTGCCCAAGTGGCTACTCAAACAGAGTAAGGAAGCCAAGATCTCGCCCTGTGCACATGAGGGGTTCTGCAATTGCAGCTGAAGGTGGGAAAAATGTAAGACCACAGCTCTTCCAGGCCATGCTCTGGGAAGTTGGATTCAGATCAGCAGCAAATTTCCCTAGCAAAAGGGGAAATTTCCTGTTCTCTGTGCAGCTAGGGGAAGTCTGAGCTTCTCCCTCTTAAAGGGAGAGGCCAGCTTTGCATATAATGTCCATACAGCCTTTAGGGGTCCTGCTCCACCCAGAAGCTCACACTCACTGCAGCACTACAGGTACCAGGCTGAGAACAAAAACTGAGCTACACTTCTCTTCTATCAGCCCAGCAACCCCTGGGAACCATTTCCCATGGTATCATTTCAAGTACAGCTTGGGTTTATGTCCTCTGCCTAGGATCAGCTGACACATTTATGGATACTCACATGGCTGAAAGATTTAAAATAATTGTCACAAGATCAATAAACTGGTGCAATGTAATCTAAAGCAAACACAGTGATCTTCAGGAGTGAAGAGAAAGGAGACCTAACAATTCAACTTGCACCTTTCCCCATTTGTATAAATTATTGTCACTTCTGGAAACAATTATGTTAGAGAGATCTGGTTAATTTGCCACAGATTTTAATTGTGGGGGAGGGGATAACATGCTGGCCTTTTCTTTATCTTTACTTATGCTGAAGAAGAAATCTATCTGAGGCACCGCTCAGCTCAGGCAAGAGAGACAGTACTTGCATGACCTCTAAGTCTGAGACAGGATAGTCCCTCAGGGCACACACAGCATCCCAGGGACAGCCACTGCAGTATCAGGAGATGTTCTTTCCCTGAAATACAGCTGGCTTGAGTGCACAGCTGGGGTGCAGGCCAGGAGAAGAGGGTACTCTATTTCCTATAGGCCCACCTGCCTGCCTTTCTGCCCCTTTATGAATTTGCTGAAGTGAGAGGAATAAAGTAAAAACTTCGGACAAGGTAACGGTGCTGCTTTTGTCTGTCCACTCTGTGTGACAGAAGGGGATGGATGGCACAGTGGGCAGCAGGCTGGGATGGCCACTCAGCTCAGCAGCCCTGCACTGGAAGGAGAGGTCTGATTTGCTATAATTTACCTGCTTCAGCCACACGTTGGTTGTCATCAGCTGATTCTTCTCATCCTAGAGTGACACAAGGTAGAGAGGGTTGCAATACCAAAACAGACAGCAGAAACAGCCCCTATCCCTGCTGGGTCCAACCCTGTGTCAAGCAGAAGAGATCCCTATAGTCCTGTTTCCCCATGGCCTGGGCAATTCAGTCACTGCTGGGGGAAGTGAATAGACTTTCTAGGTGCTGTCCCCACTCTTGCTGGGAGCTCCTGAGGCTGGAAAAATGAGGTCTGACATTTCACAGCAGCCCGAAGGAATCCGATGCCAAAGAGCAGGGAGGCAGCAAGGCTCAGCCAGCAAGTGGGATCAGGACACACACGGTTGTGGGCTCACAGGGTGGCTGATCTCCCCACACTGCTCAGCCTGGAGTGAGTTTGGGAAGATACAAGTTTAAATATTGTCCTGAATATGTAAATAAAGCACAAAATTAAAGTCTGCCTTCCATGACATAAGGGGATGTTGCCAGGGGCCAGGGGATGCAAGGAGCACACTGTTGTGTGGGCACCTCTGGGCCCACAGTGCAAATTCCACTGTGCATTGCAGTGATGGAGGAGAAAGGGAAAGGAATTTTGGTGTAGATACAAGCTTGCTTAGAGTGAGCAATATCCAACCAAGTCTATCCTTCCTCACCCTTGTCCCGTAGCTGCATTGTTATTAAATTCCAAACATAAGTACCAGGGACTGTCTGGCATGGGCTGTTTGATTAACCCCTGATGCAATGAGGCTTTATTCCCTGAGAACAGTGGGGGAAAAAGGACCTTCAGGTTTGCAGCAAAATAAATGAGTCTTACAGCCCATGTGCGTGAGGCAGGAGGTCATATCACCAGAACCTCATCACACTCAGCATTTCATTGCTTGACCATCCCTTTGCATTTCGTGTGTCAGGAGGCAAAAGCCAACAACACCACCAGCGCTCCCAGGTGGATGCATGACTGTCTATAAAAGAAGAGAAGTTTTACCAAGACCAACACAACACTTACCACATCCACAAGCTGTGATATCTTTAATCCAAAAAAGACTTTGATGGTGTCATTGGAGTTTTCCACAGGGCGGACCCATTTCTGATAGCCTTGAAATAAGTGCTTGAGGAGTGCATCCTCATTTTCAGCAATTGAAATGAAGGCAGCCACATCTGGAAGAGAGCAACAGAGCATGGGAGTGTGCCAGAAACCAGACATGGAGAACGGCGTGACCTGAAGAAGTGAGGCAGAGCAATGATGTGAGATAGATCCGCCTCTGGGCAGCTCTTGTCAGCAAAATCTGTAGTAATTCAGATGCATAGACTCTCAGCAGAGCCAGGGTGAGAGGGGGGGAAGGCAAGACAGCCCAAGCCCAGCTCACACAAAAAAAAAGAAATAAAAAAATCATCAGACCAGAGCAGTGATGGCTTTGAACTAGGTTTCTGTTTTCTGTGGCCTTTTTGTCTTGAGTCAATGTTCTTGCCCATTCTTTCTTGTTTATTATTCTTTAGATCTGCAGGCTCAGAGCATCAGGTGCTCTCTTTCACTCTTGAGTCATAAATATCCAGCCTGATAAATGCCACCCTGATAAAGAGTTCTGTTTTTTCAGACACCTGTGGTGTACCACAGCGAGTTGGGGCCACAGTGGAAATCTGGTCACTGTAGGGCAATCCCTGGCTGGCTGGCTTGCAGCTAGAAACAGCAGCAATACACTGTGGGCATTTCAGGACCCAGGGATTTCACTTGCACTTGGTTTCTACAGCCTCTCTGAAATGGAGGCTGCCCTGCACAAGGATCAGGGTGGTGGGATTTCCTCGCTAGAAGCTACAGGGCCTGTAATCCATATCCGATGAAGCCTCATGCAGCACTTGGAAGTGAATCCTCCTTCTGGGGTTAACCAGGGGATAGCAGCAAGTCATTGAGAAAGTTGAATTCTCCCATGTAGGGGGTGGGTTGGGTAAGCAACAGCACTGGCAGAGCAAAAAGCAAAAGGAGCTCATCTGGCAGCAAGAGGAGCTGGATGATGCAGCCAGGGCCAGGTCTGCCCACAACCAAGCTCAGAGCATCATGGTCTGTACCTGTGAGGCTTGGGACTCTCCCAGTCCCTGCCATCATGCTCCCCCTTCTCCCTGCTACCATGAAAGGAGAAGGGCAGTTCAGACCCTCCATCCTTTCCCAAATGCCAGCCCCATTCTCCATGATGCTGACGTCCTGACACAACCTCCATCTCTTCCCTTGTGCACACACAGCACCCAAGAATGAGAAGGATTTCACCTCTCTTCAAAGGCACCATGGAGGAAAAAGGAGCTTATGCTGACCTGTCCTGTGCCATGGGAGCCACAGCCAATATTGCTGTGCCAGCATCAAAGGGGACCTCACAGGGCACAGTCCAGGGCCCACATTGTCCCCTCACCACCTATGCCCTGCCAGCCCCAGTCTGAGCAGGACACTTGTGCCTGGATTGCCAGCCATTAGGTGCAGGAGGGGTCTGCAGGCAGAGGGTTGTGGCTCAGGGATGGTGCAAGGACTGGGCATTGGGAGAGCCCTAGCAGGGGGTACAACTGAGGGGCTCATACATGCTGTGCAGCAAACATCAGAGGTAAGGCAGCCCCCAGCAGGGTCCCTGTGCCATGGGGAGAGAGGAAAGGGCATCCAAGCCTAGCAGCCCCTCCAGAGAGAAAACTGGAGGCAGAGGGTAATGCTCTGCCACGTGCATGGAGGAAAAGGTGTGACCACAGACAGGGACAGGGGTCTGTGTCCTCTTTCCCCAGAAGCTGCTGCCCATCTCCTGGATGAGGCAGGCCATACAGCCTCCTCTCCCTCATTTGGGTCTATTTGAGGCTGTGGGCAGGGGAAGACCTGGCAGGAAGAGGCACAGCTGAAGGACTGCCTGAAGCAAAAAGCTGCTCCCATGCCAGAGCTTCCCATTGGACAAAATCGTTCCCTAATGCAGTCTGGATTCTCTCTGGATAGCAAAAGGCCCAAGCAGCACTGTCATCCCCCACTTCCAGCCACAGCAAATGCCCGTTCCTCTTCGAGCAGCTGAACTCTGAAGCCTAAAGATTGCCATTCACAGGGTAACAATTACTTTACTTTCAGGTGTTCTAACACAGCTGTGCTCGTCTTCTGTTGCTGGAAGTGCAGTTGTGGTGGGGTTACCAAACCCTGGGGAGGTGAAGGCCAGCTGGTCAGAGGGAGCTTTCACACTCCTTTCTACCTGCTCTGTACCACAGCCAGGGATGGGCTTATGCAGGTGTAAATAGACTTCATAGCAGCCTCTGCAGCCACCCTGTGTCTTGCCACTTTGTCACAAGCCTTTGAGGTCTGCTATTACCATGTGGGAAAACACAAGTGCCCCTTCTGTTTGCTCCAGGTTTTATTCTCATGCTAGGCCTAACTGTAGCTCCACCACAACAAACGGGGTACAGAGTCCGGGGTCTGTCCTAGGAAACTGGATTGCCTGCCCAAACATGCTGGACACTCATTGCATCCCCAAACACAAGAAGAAAAGAACATATTTCTCCCCCATCACTACCCACAACCTCAGTGGTCCAATCTCTTGACACATAAGAGTCTCTGCAGAGACCCTAGCTCCCAGCTCTTTCACTTTTCCTTTAGGAATTTTACAGGAAATTTAATGGGAAAGTGTGTCCATGGCTGTGTATGAACTCCCTTGTAGGAAATTGGCACTGTTTCACAGCCCATACCTCACATGAAGTCCAAGGGCCCTAATGCTCCAAGAAGGTATAGCAGAGAGGTCGTAAAGCAGGTTTTGGGGGCTGGATGTGTTGATTCTCAACTGCTGGGGAAGCCACAGAAAAGAGTGAAAAAGACTTGTGAAGTCTCACAAAGAAGAAAGCCAGAAGGAACAAGATTGGTGCCCTTATAAGACAGCCTCAGTACTTGCAAGAGGATAGTTTAAAAGCAGAAGTTTTTAATGAGAAGGAAGACATATCAAACAGAAAAAATAGCCTAACGGCTTCTTTGATCAAGCCCCATCTGATGATTAAGTTAGATAAAGCCATGGAGAAAACACTGAACAAAGTAGCACTGCCTTTGAAAAAACAGAGAAACGGCCATAGGATAGATGCATCCCTGAATTTACCTTGCGGTGCACAGAGAAGGCAAAAGCTGGGGAGCCCCCTGGCAGGTTACCACGCATACAAGTAACGGAGCACTGTTTGCCATCTCCCCTCTCCCACAGGTTCCTGTTTCCCCCTGCAAGTCCACACCAGGAGCAGTTCCCCACAGGTGCAGGACCAGGAGTCCTGGGGCAGGGAATCTGCTAAACAAACATGCAAAACACCCCAAGAAATACAGGCAGGACACTTAGCCTTTCAGCAGCTTGCCTGAGGCATTTCAGTTTTCCTCCTGGTGATGAGATTCTCCCATAACTCCCTTCAGCACTGACAGTCGAGCTTAGGATATTTTTCTTAACTTCTACACAACGACCAGCTCCCCCTGCCCCCCCAGTTATTAAAACCTTGTTGCCAAACTGGCTGTAGTTGCAATACAAAGGCAGCAGTTTATACAACCCTCTTTTGCTAGTCAGACAGTGTTAAGAAGAGGACCAAAGGAAGCTGGTATCTACCTTGTCCCAGTAAGCAGCAGCTAACTGGCCAGCAGAAATCTTGAATATCTGCAGCTCAGCTTGGAAGAAGAAGAAATGACACTTACCTGAGCGGCTCAGACACAGTGCAAAGAGCACTAGGCAAAGCATGGGCACCACCGAGGCTTTTCCTTTAAATCTGATCTTTTGTTTTCATAAGCAAATTGGTCTAATCCTAATAGAGGACTAAAAAAAGCTAGTTAAAAATCAAGGCGGACAATTGAGACTGCAAGGCAAGACTGCACCTTTTGAGCTTTATCTTGCCTCATTATAATGCTCCGTAAATCACACTTCATTGATTTTCAGTCAGCTGTCACATCCTGTAAGCCTGAAACAGGGCTCTGGGTCCTAAACTCTGACTGATTTGTTTGTGGTGGTATTTGGGTAGCTATAGCCACTGTGGTCTAGGACTAGAAGTGAGGCAAGGTTTTTAAGGAGGAAAAATCTTTTATTATGCTGCTAGCTACAGCTGGGTAAAAAAACAGGCTGCAGATCAGACCCAAAGATAGATCACATACCTGAAAGATTGTCTGTTTACTCCAGTTGGTCTAATAAAAGAGACAGCCTCCTTACAGAAGTAACTTTGCTTATTAATTTTTCATATTACACTTGCTGTTTTACAGCTACAAAATGGATTTTCGGAGGAAAAAGCCAGTAAGATACATGTGGGAAAACAGGGCTGATTTCTAAATTTATATCTCATCACTCATACACAAAACATCACAGACAACAGCACAGAAATGCTTGCACAGTACTATCTATTGGCACAGCTTAACAGGGTATGTTGCCCCAGAGCCTTTTGTTTAGCAATGAGAGTGATGGGGCCAATATAATTAAATTTATGGGATTTCCATTAGGCACATATGGAAAATGGTACCAAGGCAACTATGAATTGTTGAAAGAACTAGGACTCTCCAGTTCCCAGCAGAAAAAGCTAGCTCGTTGCTTATCAAATCAAGCACTGTTTTCTTCAGTGGACATTATGAGTATGTTTGTTGGTCAAGTAAGAACTATTGTAACATCTTAATGTTTTAATGTACTATAAATGTGTTATGTAATGATTTGTAAATAAACTGACCTTTGTGTTCTACCTATCTAAGGCGGGAGCTGGACTCCCATGGAAAAACCAAGAGCGACAAAAGCTTAGATAAGGAGGGCGATAGTATGTAGGGACGAACTGGGGCTCAGTATCATAACATGTCACCTTTCCTGCCACAGACAATTATCACTGGTCTTTACTGAGGTGAACGGGCCACCTATACTTAAACCCAGAAAAGGAACATGTATAAATTTATGTATGTTCAATAAATAGCCAGTTCCTCTGTAGGTGTCACTCCTCCCCAGTGACACCTTGGACAGGGCTCCTATCAGAAGCTACTAGAAATTGCTGATATCAAAAGGAACATAGGTTCCTCTTTTCCCACCCCCCTGCCGCTCCTCTGCCAAGATACCTCAGGATATTCTAGATTTTCCTCCCTAATGAAAGTCACTTTGCCATCTCTCTCCAAAGAGGAGCTTTTTCCCTGAACTTTTCAAGTTCAAGGAAGAGTAGTGCAAAATCCTTTTAGTTTGCACCCAAACCTGAAACTCTTCCTGCTTTGATTTATTCTTTCTGGCTACTCTTTCTGTCTCTCTGTTGGCACAGAAATCCCACACATTTAGTGCAAACAAAACTATTCACGGCTATTTGCATATCCTCAGAGTTTGCCTTCATCCACTGATACACACTCATAACCTAGTGAAATTTAATTGCTTGCTGATTTTTATATGGGAAGCCTGTTTTTTTCACCAACAGCTGGGCCCATTCCTTGCAGTGGCCTAGATTTTGGTACAGTCATAAGCTACGTGATTCAGATTTGCCTTATCTAACATCCTCACAGAGAACTGATAACTGCCAGCTGTGATTTTATCAGATTATTCAGCCTCCTGTAACGAAAATGATGTCATAACTGATAACTGTCAGCTGTGATTTTATCAGATTATTCAGCCTCCTGTAACGAAAATTATGTCATGTCAGTGTGGTTCGAAGTCACATTGCTGCTACAAGTAACTTTCTGTAGTGTCCTACCACCTTATTTGTGCTGCCATGGACTTGCAGCCTGCCTCATCAGTAGCTCTTGGGCAGGCCACAAGCAGCAGCCCAGTGGGTTTGCCTTTTTGTGCTACTCTACTACACATGGGAAAGCTGCAAGAGCCCTCGTTAGCTCCTCAGTTCTGCCAGTGTTCATCTAGCAGGGCTGGAGGAGCAGCTGGTTTCCCCTGCACCTTTCCTCATACCAGCTGCAGAAAGTAACTCAAAAACAAGAGCTATCATGAGACTGTCTTGAATTAAGTGTCTTGTTATCACCAGCTGCTGTCACTACCAGACTGCTCAGTTTATCCAGTAGATCCAGACTAGGCATAAGCACACAACTCATCGATGTGTACAGTAAGGGCCCTTTTTTTTATGCTGGCATCAAAAGAACAGCAGATGTTTGGCTGGAGTGGTGTGGACAGACAGCGCCACAACCTGCCATAAAGTTGAGCATGGACTAAGCACAATTATCCTGCCTGATTCAGATTTTTTCTGCAACAAAGCTACCCCTTAAAAATGTTCCGTGCAGACTACCCCCTGCTTTCCAGCATGTTTCTGGTCCTGTACAGGGCTCAGTACCCTCAGGCATCATCCATCACCTTTGCTGAACCACTTCACAACTGCAAGCCCCAGCCTTTGCCCATTGACACCTCTGATCGTAATTACTGCCTGAGATCACAGCCAGGCACTGCTCTGTTAGATAATACTATATCACAGATTGGAGAGAAACTTGTTTTCATAAGGCTTTGGCATGCTGCCTTGAGGTAATGAAGTTAATCTATTAGCTGGCTACAGAAGTAGGTTTTTTGCTACTACATGGTAGTTGCTTGGAGGAAAATAGGATGTATGCTTGCTTTACCATTGCCTCCACCCACTGCCTAGATTGTGAAAAGGGCTAAGGACCTAGTTTGCCTGGTCTTTGGTTTCCAGAGTTATCTGGCAACCAGAGAAGGGTATTGGAAAAATAAATTCTGTTTGCTTGCTGATGATGCTTTCTGTTTACAAGTCTTTATTCAGCCATGCTCTCCAGCATTTTAGGAGGGGGAGGTACACATGAATATTCCAATTACCAGCTGGGGCATGAAGCATGGGGAGCATCCACCCCAAGATAGCAAATTAATCCCTGGGTAAAACTTGAATCTTCTCTGTTGAGAACCTGCCTTTGCTTTTCCACGGGTTTCATGGGATTGGTAACTGACATGAGGCTACAATTCCAGGCTGCAAAGAGCCGAGAGCTGCCTGAGCACAAGCGATGCTGGAACTGGACCTGATGCTTTGGGCAGCTCAAACTCCTGGGGAAAAAAAAAAAGAGAAATCCACCCAGAGTCACAAATCCATCAGTCTGAGCTCACATGGTCAATATTAGGAGCAACTGAAAGCTTGAGGTTATGAGAGTGCCAAGCCACATTACCCGAAGGTGTCATGCAGCTGAGTGTGGAAAACATGTTTACCAGGGAGAGGTGACAGTGCTGGCTGGTGACCAGAGGGTGGGGAACCTGGACTGAGGGGAGAAGGATGGTGGGGAGGAAGGATGTGGATGAGAGATGCTGTGAACCAGAACTGACAGGCCCCATTTCCAGAACAAAGAGCCAGTCGCAGCACCACCAGGGTTGTTAGCTGTACAGGCAACAAAAGAGAGTCTGCAGAGGTGAGGCTGTTGCAGCAGATGCAGGGTAGGAGGCTCCTTCCTGGTGGAAGTGCCTTCTCCCTCTCCAACCTGCCTCAGCCTCCCTGGTCACTGGGGCTGGTATGCCAGGAGCCAAGGGAGGCACACCTGGGGTGCCAGTATTTGGGATGGAGCCAGGCTCCCCAGAGCTCCCAAGGGAGGACTGAGTCCTTTGTGCCATCTTGCACCACACAGGGAGCCAGCAGGCAAACACCAGCCCCAAAGGGGTGAGGGTCAGTTTCTAGAGCAAAAGTGGGGTGGGAAAGAGCAGTGCTCCTGTAGCCTCCTTTTTGCCCTGGTGCTTTCCCTCTGATCCTCCCTGCTCTCAGTCCTTCCTGTCAGCAGACACCTCTCCCCATCTGCAGCTTCCTAGAACATGCATCTGCTCCAGGCAAGGGATGTTTTTAGCCCTGTTCACCAGCAACTTTTGCAGCACCAGGCACTTCCACGTGCCAGAGGGCACAGAGCTGGCAGCCAGCCATCCACCTGCCCACACACCCTGAAGCCTCTCTGCTCTCCTTCAGCTCCCTGTCCCCTCTCCGGCCTCCCCCTCCACCCGGGCACCTTCCTGCTGTCACTCCTCTTGGCTTGCTTACAGGCCCCACCAAGTACACTCCCTCCCTGCTGTTTGCCCTCCATCCCTTCCTCCTCCTCCATGTACCCTTTTCCCACAGGGAGCTGCACCGCATCCCACCGTCCTTTACCTCTCCCGCAGTGCCCCAGCACAGCCTCCACTTTCCTTCTCTTACTTTTTTTCCTTCTCTGACGCCGAGAGAAGGTCCTTTGACCTCCTCTTTGCCGTCTTCCTTTTCAGTCTCCGTCGTGGCCATTTCCCTCCCTCCTCTCCCGTGCTGTTTCAGCACCCCTCCCTGGCCGGACCCGGGCAGCGCAGGCAGCACCGCATGGCGGTGCAGGCAGCACTTTCGCTGGAGGGCCCAAGGCCGTGCTGTAGTTTTGAAAACTCGTGCTTTGAATGATGCGTTTGTAGCTGGAACTCTGCATAATGTTAATTGGAGCTAGATAACAAGCTCTGAAAATATGTGAGAATTTTGCACTTGTGCACAGACCCGTTTGTGGCAGCAATTACAGCTTGCCTCGAGATTTAACCTCTCTCACATAGTGGGCAAGGGAAAACAGGTCTTTGTGTCAGCTAGGGAACAAGCAGCCATTTAGGACAGCAAGCTGGGAAAGGGCTGACAGAAACCCTTGATGGAGGCTACCAGAACCGAACTCACTTTCAAGCTGTGCTCAGGCAATTATTTCAGCGGTAACCAGGCTCTGCAAGTACAGGGACAAGGTTTTGCAGAACACGAGCCATTCCAGACCTGGGTTTCCTTGGCACCTTCCTACCATGATGAACACCTGCCTGCCCTCCTTCCCATTTCCACCACATTTACGTGAATGCAGACTTGAAACAGCTTTGAGTCCCTGTGCCTTCTGACAGTGTACAGTCCATGCAACTGCCCGCTGCCTGTTTCCCTGTAAAAACCTTCCACTGCTCCATTAGGACTGGAGACACGTAGAGAAATGGGCCTTTTGGAGGTGCACAGGCTCTTTACCACGTTAGTATTCCTAATAAATGGTGCATTGCCCTCCACATTAGACTCTTCGTTTTCCTTTTTCAGTTCTAGCTCTACAGTGAGGTCTCGTTCAGGATGTGGCACCATGTCTTGGGCCTCTGTGGTCAACTCTTGCATTTTGGTGACAATAGCTAGCTCTGAAATATGATCATTTTCACAACTGTTTGGTCTGAGTTGATAACTGTAAATGAAGATCTGGCTCAGCTCTGCTGCTTTCTCAGCTTGTCTTTCCTCTTTATGAAGCTCATCTCTGCTTTGGTAAGCGCTCCTTGCAGCCCAAATTTTATCTGCAGCATCATGGACTTGCTGTTCAGATATCAAGGCCTGGAAGACTTCAGGGGTAAGCAAACTATTACAAAGGGTCAAGACTTTGCAGGGTGTGAGAGAAAATTTTGTTCTGAAGACATCTGCTCTGGGAATGACAGAAGCACCTGGTTCATGTCTATCTCTGCATTGACCTTTCAGCCTCTCATTTTCAGTGGTGGCATCCGGTGCCTGGGAACCTTTATCCCAACACACGCAGCATTCCATGACAAGAGGGAGTGCCATTGTCCTCTTTTCTGCTTTCTTCTTCCAATATGACACAGGCTTTTTATCCCCAAGGGAATCATAGAACCCAAAGGGCAATTCCTGCCGGGTCCTATGGCCTCGATAAGCTGCCTGAATCTTGGCAGCAGCTTTGTTCATTTTGTCCACTTCTCTTCGGACGCAATAGCCCTGCCACACAGCCTGAATGGTGGTAGCCAACAGACTTTCTTTTTGGAGCCACTGTATCTGGTGTGGGAGAGTGGGGGACTCCCTTGGAGATACCATAGCAATCAGAGGAGGTCGACAAGTTCTGTTCCTGCCTGCATTTGAGGGCATTTGCTCTTTATAATCTTTTGCTGAGTTAGCAGAGATGGTTGCTTTGTGGATCCACATTGTCCACACATGGTTCACAAGGTTTCTTTTTAGCTTTGGAAATATATCTTGACACAGATGATAATTCTCTATTGTCCAAAAGAAAACTTAACATATATTCTAGGAAAGTTTAGAGGCCCATATTCTTTTGTCTCTTTCTTCATTACATTACTGCATGTTGTTCTAGTGCTTGTGGCTTTTTTCACGATGTTTCAGTAAAAAGAAATGCAATTGCTGTTGTGCATTTTCCTCTGCTGCTCTCTGCCTCTTGCTGCCTGCTTGGATTACAGAAAGACAATTATTTCTGCAGTTAACAAGTTCTCCATCACGTGCATTTGCAGCATGTGCATTAGAAATTACATTTCTGTGGAAAAATGTTATATATTATATACTCAAACCAACAAGTACACAATAGCCTTACCAGATTGTGCTTCATGAACATAACCCTTATACTCAATTGTGAGTTGTTCTACTTTTTTTTTTGTTTAAAGCTGCTATTTTTACAGAAATTGCAGCATCTCAGACACATTCAGCCTCACAAAACTCAGGGGTTGAGAAAGATAGCTCCTCAGCATGGGCTGCTGAGCTACAGGACAGATGCCTGTGCCTCCACAGAATCACAGAATGGTAGGAGTTGGAAGGGACCTCTGGAGACCTTGTCCAGATCTTGTCCAACCCCCCTGCTTGAGCAGGCACACCTAGAGCAGGGGGCACAGGACCCCGTCCAGGCAGGGTTTGAATGTCTCCAGGGAAGAAGACTCCACAACCTCTTTGGGCAGCCTGTTCCACTGCTGGAATAATAATTTACTCATATTTAGCTTTCAGAAATAAATTGGAAGAGGACAGGAGAAAAAACAAACAAACAAACAAACAAAAAACCACCACTAAGTGTTAAACCCTTTCTTGGGTGCTGAGGTGGTCACTCTCTGGTTGATTCAGACTTGTTCCGACCATTTCACTTCACCTTGAGGGCTCTTCAGAAACTTTCCCCTGCCAACCATTCATCAGCTGCATGCCTCGTCACCCTTTACATGCCCTCTCTCTCAAAACGAGAGCCCAGAAATATGAAAAGGCTCCCTGTTTGGCTGACAGACAATGTAAGTGCAGTACGGCTGTCTCATTCAGGCACTGCTTTGCTGAGATTTTACGTGCCTGACTTTCTAGGTGCCCACTAAATGAGAAGATGCTGAAGTCCTGCAAAGCGGAACAGAGCCTGCTCCGCTTAGAAATGCTCCATCTCCAAATGGTTGCTGGGTTTGCTTAAGTTAGGAGCCACCAGCAATGCCAAGCATCTTCATCCACCCAGGATCCAGGCTGATTAGCCCTCCTGTGAGCAAGACCCTCAATGTTTGAGGTACACCCATCTTTTGCATAATATCAGATAGTTGCAAATCTTGCCCAGGAAGAAGGAGGTCTGGACCTAGCCTGGACTCATATTTTGGAGACTGTGGCATACCGAGAGCAAAGTCCCCCCACTCAGCTACATTGCAGACAAGAATTTTACAAAGTGGGAATTTTAACATAGCAGTCAGGACACTCAGTTGAACAGGGCAGTTCCTGTGAATTACATGCATTTTACTTTGGATCATCTCTGGTTAAAAAGCAGAAACTGCTCTGGCAGCAGCCAGTCAGCAGACCAGACCTCGCCTCTGTGACAGTGGTCACCCTAACAAGCATCATAAAGCCAGCTTCTCTATGGGAAAACAATGGTGGGCAAGGTTGCAAGAGGTTCTTCATTTAATAGCTCCTGCTAACTCACTTCTGTCCTTCTCTAGTTGTGTCACAGCAGGGCTCAAGCCAGCCCACTGTTGTACTGGAGACTACCTCCTGAATGGTTTGAGCTGGGATGTGAGCGTTCTAGCCAGAGATGCCTGCTTGCCATGCTGAGTCTGTATTTTTTGGGTTAATGTCAAATAATTAATAAAGAACAATACTTATTCCTTCTAGAGGTTTCTTAAGTTAAGTTAAGTTAAGGTTAAGGAAAGTTCATGGGCAGGAACCAAAGAGACAGAATATGTAAGACCATTATTTTGAACATCTGTGGTATATTTTGGGCTTCCATTTTGACTGGCTTATGAACAGATAGTACAGTACACTTAAATGTGGAGCCAAAAAACAGCTTTCACACACAATAACTCTGGAATTTCCTATCCATAATAACTTACTAGATGAAGCTATTATTTCAAGTTCAAAAGGAGATATAGTCCCCTTGAATGTCTATCTATGTGCTTAAAATGCAGTGTTGTCTACCTCCAGGTATTTGCTTGTTACATTAAAGTTTTTCACAGTTGTGTTCATGAATATGTACAAACAATTCCCAGTTAGACTTCCGAGTGGCACAAACAAATGGATATTATGTGATTTTTTGGTGGTTTTTCAGTTTTCATATGAGATGTCTAAGAATATTGAGTATAGAAGAAATAGAGGCCTTGGACACACATGCATAATAGCCTATATCTACAACAGAACAGTTCTGAGTAATACCAATTGCCCTGGGACTATGGAAACACTTGATGTTAAACATGAGTGTAAACAAAGCACAGTGTATCAGATGCCTTCACAGTTTCTGAGTGAAGTAAGACAGTGTTTTTTATGTAATTTGCAAAAATTAACTTTTAGGAAACATATGATCATAACAGAAGGGATGTGAAGGTAATGTTAGCTAGTAGAATATCCAGTAATTATTTGGTGGCATGTGTAAGCAATGTATATATCTTAAAACTGCATAAGTGCATTGAGTAGTTTAAAGTTTTAAAACAGCAAACTGAGAGGTTTTGAGACCCAAAAAGCTATCTCTACTGGATGACTTCTTTGATATCTGACATTTATCTTGCTTCTGACAAGCCAGAGAAGCTGAATACAAAACCCAAATATTTATGGCTTCACCTCTCTAGAAAGTGTAATTGATGTTACTTATAAAAAAAACACATAAAAACTGGATTTGCCTTTTCTACCATGCCAGAATATCCTATTTCCTATAACTGTTTTAACAGCCTGTCTGTGCCTAGTCAGAAGAATTAAGCTAACTAGAGGTATGTAGGTGACTTCATCTAATAGCAAACAAAAGCTGGGTTGGAATAACTCTCTGAACTGGGAGCACAGTCCAAGAGTTTGTATGTATTAGGAGGAGAAGGCAAATATGGGACCACACTGAAATGCTCTGCAGAATACTCCCATGGCGCAGGGGGACTGGGGCTGGGAAGAGGCACAGCTCTCCAAAGGAAGGCTGATAAACGCAAGGCCAGACGCTGGCAGGTCAAGAGATGACAGGGAAGAGTGCCAGGAGACAACTTGTCATGGCTCTTGTAGAGCTTGCAGACCAAATGACACTCCCACTAAACATCACAAAGGCCCAAAAAGGCCTTTTAACTGCCTCAGGACCTAACAAAACAAACTGGGCTGCTGTCACCCTTCTCCATGTTATCATCCATATTTGTCCTCACAGGGGCAACTTCATTTACTTCCAAAGCAATGCGCCTGCTTCAGACGACATTTCAGTCAACCAACAGACTGGTTTTATAAGGTTTGCAATGCTTG